>JAULBY010013302.1:0-22575 GCA_032358315.1 Ophiocytium majus | reverse complement strand
CCGGCGCCGTGACGCTGCGGTGCAGTGCCAACGGTGGCGCGGACTGGCCGGGCGCCGACGCGCAGCTCCCCTTTGAGTTTGCGCCGGAGCCGGCGGTGGAGGCGGTGTGGCCGCGCAGCGTGCTCGCCGGCGCGCGCGTGCCCCTGTGGGTCAGTGGCGCCAACTTTGTCAATGGGACGTCGCTGGCGTGTCGGGTGGGGGCGGTCGCGGCGCGCGCGACGTACGTGTCGCCGTCCGTGCTGGTGTGCGTGGCGCCGTCGCACACCGTCCCGCAGGGCCGCACGCCGCAGGCCGTCGGGGCGTTCGCCGTCGACGTCTCCAACAATGGCCAGGTGCGCTGCGCCGCTGTCGCACGTGCACGCCTCTTCACACAGCTTTTCTCTGGCGCATACAGCTTTTGCGCGGTCTGCCCGCTGTTGCTTGTGGCACCCCCTCCTCAAACGTGCACCAGAAACCCGCCGCATGCATCTCACCCACTTGCACACTCCCCCGCCCGCCACCACACCCCCACAACCCCCCTCACGCCACAGGACTTCTCGGACAGCGGCGTAACCATTGAGTACCGCGTGGGCGCCCTCACAGGGCAGTACGCCACCAGCGGCGCCGCCGCCCCCGCCCCCAACGGCACCTACGTCCCCCTGCCCGGCGCCGCCAACTTCACCCTCTGCGAGCCGGGCGCCTTCCAGCCCCAGACGGGCGCCCCCTCGTGCCTGCCGTGCCCCATCGGCTACATGTGCCCGGACAGCGGCATGGCGGCGCCGCGCATCTGCCCGGCCGGGCGCGTGTGCGACCGCCTGGGGCTGCGCCTTCCCTCCAGTTCCTGCCCGGCCGGGCACGCATGCGCGGAAGGGGCGCTGTCCACGCAGCCGCCCACGTACGTCGACCCCATCATGGCCCTCGCCGTGGACTCCGACCAGCTGGACGCCCCCGTCGGCCTGGAGGCCCCCCCCCTATGGGTGCGCGACAACACATCCGGCGTCCTGTCCTTCAATGCCACCAACGCCGCCGACCGCTTCGAGGTCAAGGACCGCGCGCCGCCCGCGATCGGCACGTATATTCTCGAGCACGCGCCCGGCTCCCTCGCCAGCACCAGCAGCCGCCGCCGCAGGGCGCAGTCTTCCAGCGCCACCGCCACCGTCGTCGCCTCCCTCCCCGTGCCCTGCCCCCTGGGCTACTGGTGCAAGCCCGGCGCCTCCGGTTCCACTCCGCGGCCCCGCGATTTCGACACGCCGCAGCGGTGCTTTGACGGCTACTACTGCCCCCCGGGGTCGTCCTCGCCCCAGGGGTCCGGCCCCTGCCCCACGGGCCACTACTGCCCGGACACGCTCCGCGCTGTGCCCTGCCCCCCGGGATTTGCGTGCTCGGGCGTCGCGAACACCGCCCCGCGCGAGTGCCCCCCCGGCACCTTCAACCCGCACAGCACGCGCAGCAACTGCACGCTGTGCGACGCCGGCAGCATCTGCCCCGGGTGGGGGCGCCAGCTGCCGGAGCCGTGCCCTCCAGGGTTCGTGTGCCCCACGCTCGGCCTGTCGGCGCCGTCCACGCTGTGCCCCCCGGGCTACGCATGCGCATCAGGAACCGCCACCATCGATCCCTCCGACCCCACCCCCCGCCGGCCCATGCCCTGCCCGCCGGGCACCTTCTGCCTGGGCGGAGCGGCGCACAACATCACCATTGCGTGGGTGGCGCGGCAGCCCTGGGGCGCCGCCGCGCCGCAGAACTGCACGGAGGGCATGTTCTGCCCTGCGGCGAGCGCCTCCCCCAGCGGCGGCGGGCCCTGCTACGTGGGGCACTACTGCCCGCCGGGCAGCGCGGCACCGCGCGAGACGCCCGTGGGAACCTTCGCGGACCAGGAGGGGAGCGTCGTCCCGACGCTGTGCTTCCCGGGGACGTACGCGCCGCTGTCGGGGGCGGGCTCGTGCCGCGTGTGCCCGGCCGGCCACACGTGCCCGTCGTACGGCACCTACGAGCCCACCATCTGCCCCGCCGGCAGCTACCGCAGCCTCACGGACTCGGTCACGTGCCGCCCGTGCCCCTCGGGAACGTACGCGCCGTGGGCGGGGGTCGCCGACGTGTCGCTGTGCCTGCCGTGCCCCGCAGGGCGCATCTGTGGCGTCGCGGGTATGGTCACCCTTCATTCGGTGAGCCCCCCCCCCCTCCCCCTTCCCCCGCGGGGTGGGCCTGCTTGTGAGCGTGTGCTCGGCAGTGTCCGCGCCTGTCCATGGCTGCCGCCCCGCCATACGCGCCATGCGTGGCGATCATGTGGTGCATGGGGTATAAGCGCATTGCATGCACCCGTGGCCTGCTCCCATGTGCTTGAATTTCTTGCCTGCGCTCAAACCCAGAGCGCGCGCCTGCCCTTCTTACCAGCGTTGCAGCGTCGAAACTGACCGCTGGCTGCGGCGATGGCAATGTGTGGTGGCCCTGCCGTGGTTGCACCCTCAGCTGTGGAGCGTGCAGCGTAAAGGCCTGTGTGGTACTGTTAGCGCGTCCATGCTGCAGCGGCAGTGTGGGGGGCGGCGGTGGCTGCGCCTGCCGTATCCGCTCGCACCGCTTTGACCACAAGCGCAGCAGCAGCTCAGTTCACGGCAGAAAGCGCGCTGCTCACCCGCTGTCGCCGCCTCTATGCCGCTGGCTGTCGACGCTGCTGCCTTGCCCCGGCGCCGCCGCCGCCGCAGAGCGCCCCCTGCCCTGAGGGCTACGTGTGCGGCACGGGCACGGACCGGACGCGTCAGTTTTCCCACAAGTGCCCGGCGGGGACTTACTGCGCCAGCGAGACCACGCCGGACCACCAGTTTGACAAGTGAGCTCAGCACACTGTGCCGCATTTTTGCCAGCCGCGCGGCCGTCACTTACGGGCAGGTGCAGGTGGGCTGTGGTGAAGTGTGTGCAGCGCCAGCAGCGGGGCACGTAGTCTGGGGGGCGCGCTGGCGCCGTGCGTGCGCCCAGGGCGCGTGCACCGGCGGGCAGGCAGGGTATACCACTGTGCGCCGCAACACAACTGGCCTCGTGTACCAAGTGGTACACTGTTGTGCAATTCTGCCTGAAGCAGTGCGTCTGTTGCAAGTGAGCCAGGCTAGCCAGGTCACTGGAGCAAGCGCGCCGACTGAGTGTGTGCCTGGTGGCGTGCTCCAGTCTGTTCGAGCGCCACGCCACCGCCCCCTACGGATGCACCACTCCGTAAACTGACACAGCTTTCAGCCCAACACAAGCTGTATTACTCACTCCAATGCGGTGCAAACAGTGCAGGAGCACTGGATAGCACATATACACCATGTTCTTCAAGTAGGTGTATGCACACGTTGGCGGCAGTAGTAACATTCTCACGGCGTACTTCAAGAGTACTTCAGAGGTACTACACGGCGTGCATACGCCGTAATACCAGCCGCAAATATACATTCCCGTGCCACCCTACCACCCCCTGACCGCGCCTGCGCTCCCCTCCGCTGAGCAGGATGTGCGAGCCCGGCTACTACTGCCTGCGCGGGACGCCCGCCTACCTGGCGGGCCGCAACCGCTGCAGCGTGGGCTACTTTTGCCCCAAGGGCACCGCAGACGATGAGAGCAAGGGCACGCGCTGCCCGCGCCTGACCGCCACCACCACCGGCGCAAAGGAGCTGCTGCAGTGCGCAATTTCGGAGGTGGGGGGGGCGGGCTCACTGCATGGCGCCCATGCAAGCGTTTTTGCTCATGGGCATAGGGGTAGTATGTGCTGTTGCGCGGCGGCCCACCACGCGCGGCTGGGCTGTGTCCGTTCCATGCGCGTTGCGCGGCCGGCTGGTTGGTGTCTCATGCCTGTTTTGCCCAGCCGCTTGGTGGGTGATTGCAAAGCAGGACCTGCCGTTGATATCGGTCCAAGAGCTTCCACACACAACCACCGTCTGTTAAGCCTGATAGCGTAAGTCTTCGCCTCCAAAGTAATCACCTACTTCGAAGTATCTATCTTGCATTATAGCATACTTCTTGTAGTATTTCAGTACCTGTGTAACGCCTACTCCCCAACGTGTACGCGCTGCAGTGGCCGCCAGGCGCACGCCCCTGCCGGCTGACACGCCGCCGCTTGCGCCCCCCCCCCCCCCCTGCCCCCCCCCCGTGCCACCACGTCACAGGTGAACGTGTGCGACAAGGTGGACGTGTCCACGGAGGACGCGGGCGAGGACGTGTCGTACTACTCCAAGTTCTCGTACCACCTCCTGCACGGGAATGACACGGTGGAGTTCGACTCGACGCGCTCCAAGAACCCCACGGGGGAGGTGCAGGTGCGGTTGCCGAAGTGGTTTGTGACGCTGGCCCAGCCTGCGCGCGCTAGCAGCAGCTCGCTCGGTACCGCAGACAGCGAGCTGCTGCCAGCTACTGCCCCCTGCGTACTCACAAAAACTGCTGAGCAAATGCGAAACGCCCTTTGTACGGTGCTGGCTTTAGGCGGTGTGTCTTGGGGGGTGGCACGTGGTGCCGTGGAGCATGGCTGCACTGCAGGCGACAAGAGCGCTGCGTGTGGCGGTGTAGTGGATGGTTCAGTTGCCTTTGTATGGCGTATGACCAGTCTCTCGCTTGCCAGAGTTTGAAATTCTTGGAGTACATGGTGCATCTTGCCATCGTTGTGCAATGGCCACAGTAGGAGGTGAAGGCGGTTGGTCATTGGAAGCTGTACATGTATCAGCCAGGAAATGATTGTTGATCAGTTCAACATTACGTTTTTCAGCCGTGACTTGCGGCGTCAGCGTGGCTTGTCCATTTTACAGTGTGCCTAGAATGCTCACGATTGGGATAACCAACCATGACTCGCGGCACCTGCGGTGGCACCATCTCAATGTTCTTTGGCTGCAATCGAGTAGCTCCCTCTGCTATTTGCGCAGGCCATGCGGCAGCTAGGCGGGCGTCTACCTGGCGGGCTTGCCATGAACATCTGCCGCAGGCATCCCATCTGGCAGCACTGGGTGCCCATGGCAGGCCTCTCCCATCGCTGACACACAAGTGCATTTTGCTTTTTCTTATTTGCTTGCTGCTTGTGCCCTGGCAGGTGCTGACCAAGGTCATGCCCGTAAACGCCACCGCTTCTGTCGCGCCCTGGAGGAACGACACCGTCGAGGTGCGCCTCGTCGCGTCTGCGCTGTGCCTCCGCACGGCCTGCCACGCACAGGCCCGCACCCCTGGTGCCTCAGGCCTGTGCAGCAATTGCCATCTTGTGCAGCAGTTGCAACCTTGTGCAGCAGTTGCCATTATGTGCAGCACTGCATGCCTTGATCTGGCAACACTGACTGACTGTGCACGTCTGTGTACCAACTCCAAACCCGTTTGCCAATGCCACCGGGCAGGCATGTCCAGCGCCGAGCCATGCTTCACGCATTCACATCAGTGCAGCACGAGACACAGCACGAGACTGCTCCTGCACATGTGCAGCACAGCCCTCGCTTGCGAGCTTTGGTGACGCCCAGGACTTTTGGTGCTTTGCACGGCTGCTGCCGCCTTCCTTTGCTGCCACCGCTACTGCCGTGCCGCTGCCGCTGCCGCCGTTTGCTACCACCCGCTACTGCCGTGCTGCTGCCGCTGCCGCTGACCGCTGCCACCGCTACTGCCATGCTGCTGCCGCTCCTGCTGACCGCTACTGCCGTGCTGCTGCTGTTGTCCGCTGCCGCTGCCGCCGCTGGCGCCGCCGCCTCCCAAAACAGGTGATGCGCACGTGCCCCTCGTATGGCGCGCCCTCCGGTGGGCAGACGCTCACCGTCATCGGCCGCAACTTCCGCGACGCCACCTCGCTGTCGTGCCGCTTCATGGCCTGTGCGGGCAGCGACAATGGGCCGCAGCGCTGCCGCCACCAGAACAGGACGGACGCCAACAGCACCTACGCCAGGACCATTGTGGTGCGCTGCCGCTGCTCCGCTGGCGCGCCCGCCGCTCTGTCTGCTGGAGACGCCGCTGCTGCCGCCAGCTCGTGCCGCCACTGCGCTCACGACTGCATTGGCGGCGCTATCCGCAGCCGCACAAGCACACAGGGGGGGGGGGGTGTTGTGTGTGTGTGTAAACTGCAGGGCTGTGCCGCTTGCGAACACACTTGTGTTTCAATCGCTGCCGCAGCCCGTGCAGTCTGCGACTGCCGCCTGTGCCTCTGCCGCTGTTGGCCGCTGCTGACGCCGCCGCCGCCGGGTGCCTGCCTGCCCTGGCGCCGCCACCACCGCTACACGTGTGCTTCTGCGGCTGCTGCTGTCGCTGACGCTGCCGCCGCCGTCGTGCCGCCACCTCCGCTACGCAGACCTCGGCCCACTACGTGAGCGACACGCGCGTAACGTGCGAGCTGCCGCCGTTCGACTTCCCAACGGACATCCCATCGCTGGCGGGCGTGTGCGCAAGAGACGATGTCACGGGCCAGCCCTACTACATACAGGTGTGTTGGCCGCCGCCCGCTGCTGTTTGTGGCGCCGCTGCGCCGCCATGTCGTGGCCACTGAGTCAGCTGGGTCCAGTGCGGTTCCGATGTGAGCACATACCTTTGTGGCAGGCGCATGCAGGGAGTTGCTGAGGCGGCGCAACGCCACCTCTGCTGCTGCCACACGCATGCCTGTAAAGTGTACACGTGCGTACGGCCATGCCGTTATGTTGGCAGCGCGCAAGGGCGTGTGTATGTCGCCACGTCCAGCCGCAAGGGGAGCTGTCGTGTGCATGCCGCCGTGTGCCTAGCCGCCCTGCAGCGCCTACTCTAGTGCCAAGGAAGTGTTGTACCCGCTGCTCCCCGTTGGGTTTCGCAGGCATGCTCAAGCACGGACATCGCCTCCGGGGCGTGCAGTGACCACACCGGCTACACGCGGCGCATCACGGAGCTGCTGGTGTGGTGCACAGACGACGAGGTGAGCGAGCGCCGCGCCGCCGCGGAATGCTGCTTGGCCCATGTGCTGGCGCTACCGGTGCCAAAAACGTACGTTTGCGGAGGATATACAGCGTATACTACGCGCATACATTTGTGCCGTGTGTGCACCGTAGGAACCGTGCTTGATGGGGGGGCAGAAGTGAGCAGGATGGCCACATGTGGTGTACGTGGGTGTGGCTGCTGCCCAGTGTTGTACCTTGATGGAGTGAGTGATGCAGCTTTTTGCATGTGTTATAACATCTGCCGATCCACAGAGTTGTGTATCTCTGCTGGAAATACTTTCATACTCTTGCCCCCTACTTGGTGATGCATTTGGTACAAAGTTTGTGCGGCGCATCAACCGTGACATGCACAGAGGAGGAGACGGGCTGCGTCAAATTTCAGACCGTTGCACTTAGCTACCTACCTCAAGCACTTATAGTGTACTTGAAGAAGTACTTCAAGATGCAAGTAGACCACTTGCCTTCTGGCGCCACCCTCCAGCTTGCTGCTGCTGGCGCGTGCCATGGACACCCCTGACAACGTTTCAAACATCAGCCTGTGCCCTCTCCCGGTGGCCCACATCATGCTGCCAAAGGCTACCTGGGGTGCCAATGCCGAACAGTGCGCACACACCTGCTGCTCTGCCACAGCACACACACACCTGTCACCATGCAACCCCAGTGCTGTTGCTGCGCACAACACTGAGCCACGTGCGTGGATTCTGCGCCACCAACTATGCACTGTCCAGTGCATAGAATCGTGTCATCAAACCTCACTTGTTACTTAAGAAGTAAACCATCAATTATCGAGAATGTAATATATGGTATTCGGAAGTTGCGCCACCATCTTGCGGCGCCCGCTTCTCATGTGGCGAGCCACCGCTGCGCCGGCACGGCGCGCAGCAACACGCGTCTCCTCGCACTCATGTCTGCATTCCAACCCCAAGCAAGCACGTGTTCACATACAAAAATTTGCGCCACCATGTTGCGGCGCCCCCCCCGCAGGTGAAGAGCCACCGCTGCACCGGCACGGTGGAGCCAGGCAAAATGTGGAACCCCTGCTACACGGCGGAAATTCGGGTGGACGTCACCGTGGGGGGTGGCAGGTTCAGTGGCGACGGTCTCATCTACAACCACACCACCTTGCCCGCGGTGAGTGGTGCGCCGGTGCGCGCGTGTGTGCCCGGCAGCGGCTCCGCTGCTGAGCGTGAGCGATGGACGCACGCCTGCTCTCAGCGCCTTGGGGGGGGTTGGGTGCGGCGCTGGCGGTGACATGCTACTGCCGCGGTGGGCGAGCGATGGACGCACGCCTGCTGTCAGCGCCTTGGGGGGTGTTGGGTGCGGCCCTGGCGGTGGCGTGCTACAGCCGCGGTGGGCGAGCGATGAGCGCACACCTGCGCTAAGCAGCTTGAGAGCTCTTGAGTGCGGCGCTGACGGTGGCATGCTGCTGCCGCGGCGGGGCACACACAGTGTGCGCAGTCGTGCATACCATGACACCACCGGGTGTTATGCACGTGTTTCCGCCCCAGAAGTTTTTGTGTGTGTACTACAGCAGTAATACATAAAGTACAAGGCTGAGGGCGGCGATGGTCAGCCCGGCCTAGCCGGCTCGGCCAGCGGGTCGAATCGGCGGCCTCATAGCTGGGGCCGTCAAAGCCGAGCCAAAGCAAGCCTGCAGGCTGAGGCCAAGGCCAGCGCCCTCCGGCCCCGTACTATAGTATGACATGCATGCAGCATTGGTCTGCCGCCTGCGCAGCGACGGCAGCTCCTCAACCCAACTGTGCATGCTCTAAACGGTGCTGCCATGTCACACTCCTGGTGACCGTGCCACTCCCCCCCCCCGCCCCTCCTCCCCCATCCGGGACTGCTGCCCCTGCAATGCAGGCGGCCACCGACCCGAACATCGTAGACTACGAGGTGCTGCCCACATACGCGCTTTTCACCGTGCTCAACGACTGGGACTGGCAGCAGTACTTTGCCGGCGAGGGCGCCGCCGTGTACGCCATGGACTCCGAAAAGTGCCAGATACCGCTGTACGCGGAGGAGGGCCCGCGCGCGCGGGAGCAGGTGCGCTGCGGGCATGCCAGCCATGGCCGTGCTTGCCAGGGATGTGGGTGTGTGGTATTGTTGGCTGGCGGCTGTTGCGCCGGAGGATAGCCTGCGTGCACGGCACAGTGGCACGTGGGGCGTGGCTCTTCCTGTCAATGTTTGCATGGCCGCCAGCAATTACATCAAAAGTACATGTAGTAGTATGTATCTACTGCGTAGTGTATATGCGCATGTATATACGGTGTAGGTATGGGCGTCCAAGGCATATGGATGTGCCCGCATCATCACTGTCAGTGATTGGCTGTGTGAACGTGTGACTGCTGAGGCGCATGCTAGCGACGTGTGGTGTACATGGCGGGCCGCTGGCGCTCTGCCTGACCATGACACGCAGAGTCAAGATACCTGCATGGACTGGCCACTGGCGCTGCCGCAGCAGCACGGTGCCCGCCACGCTTACAGCCGGTGCTTGCTTTCGCCACATGGGCACAGCCCCCAATCGCGTGAGCTGCTGCTGACTAGTGCTGGCTCTGACCCCCCCCTCCCCCCTCCCGGATGTGCCGCATGCAGGGCTGGTTTTCGCTGCGCCCGCTGGAGACTGCGCACCTGTCGTTTGACTTCAGCCACCTGCCGGAGGGCATGGTGTACGACGAGCACTTCAAAATCGCCATCTACATCACGCCCAGCAGGTGCGCGCCACCACTTGTCTGGCAGCGGCGCACCGCCTCGAGCCACTCGCACGCCGCGCCATGCCGCCTTGTTGCCAGGCATGGGCACGCCGCCACACAAGACTGTGCCAGCAGCGCTGACGGCAGGTGTAGGTTCATAGGTGCGCCGGGGGGTGCCATGCCAACACAGCACAGCTGTCTCGGGTTGTAGCGCGCACACGGTAGCTAGCTCCCGTCGGCAGCGCCGCCAGCGCTGCGCGTGAGTGCTTATGGGCGCAGTATTGGCTGGCGGCTGCGTGCCTGGTGGCGCAAACCGGCTGCCGTGCAGTTTCGACGGTGCGCACACCAGCGGCAGAGCCAAGGACGCCTGCCAACCAGTGTCTCAGCACGTGCAGGCACTCTGGCACCAAAAGAGCAAGGCAACGCACTTGCGTCCGCGGTCAGCTGCAGTACCAGGTTCATTTTGGGTCAGCATGGTGCATAACTGCGCCTCGTACAATGTATTGGTACACTTCCAGTATAGTATCAAAAGTACATGAACACGTACTCCAGTAGAATACTTCAAAGGCTCTTCCAGTATGTCCATGTACTTCTGAAGTACTTCAAAAGCATGCATGTACTTCACTTAATGCATACTTGCGCATGTCCGTGGACTGAAGTACAGTGCCTCACCATTGATGCATGGTGGCGGCCTCCATTTTTTCTTGGCTGGCTCAGACCAGCGGTGTGGCACCAAGCCGCGGCAATCACTGCGTGCAGCGCGCGAGTCTCAGGACCGCTGTGTTGCACGTGCATGTTGCGATCAGTCCTGCTGCGGCATCAACCCCCCCCAACATCACAACGGATACCATGCTCACTGGGCTTGCTGGCGGGGCTGCTGTTGCGCCGCCGTTTCCGCGCCGCAGGTGCACGCAGGAGTGGTGCAGCGGCGACACCCCCATGCGCATGCCCACGCGGCAAACGCTGCCGTGCGCGGAGCCCATGCCAATGCCCACAAGCTTCCTTGACACCAGCGTGCCCAAGGACCAGGCCCTCAACTTCACCATATTCTCGCTGGACGACCTGCTGTTCAAGACA
This sequence comes from Ophiocytium majus, assembly GCA_032358315.1. NCBI lineage: Eukaryota > Xanthophyceae > Mischococcales > Ophiocytiaceae > Ophiocytium > Ophiocytium majus. The sequence goes on along the minus strand of JAULBY010013302.1, from coordinate 11,942 downwards.
GAGGCGAGCATGCGCGTGCTGCCGCCGCTGCGGCGTTGCAAATATGTTATTTCGTAGTGGTTTGCGGCAGCGCAGGTGTTTGGGGTGTGAATGTGCGCTCCACAAGCAACTGCATGGGAACCCACCAAAGGTCGAATTTGCGATGGCACAGTATTGACCAGCAGCCCCGGTCTAGACAGGGAGTAGGCACAGTTTGCATTTGCTGCTGGCTGGCATCCCTCATGGCATGTTGCTACCCTCATGCTGTGCAGCGGCTAGCACACAGCAGCCCCATGTCCCAGCCACAAGTGCGTTCGCGCATGCGGCATACCACATCAATCGCTCCTTACCTGTCATTATCACGGCGGGCATTGCTCTGCCCCTGCCTTGCGCGTCTCTGGCATTGCCGCCACCGCACCCCCCTGCCCTGCCCCGCAGGTGCACATCATGCACGGCGTCTTCCTGTCTACGGGCGCTTTCTTCAAAAACACAGCGGAAGTGCAGGTGCGCCAGCCCTCTGCTTGTCGCTGCACCTCTCACCCGCCCCCCCTGCATCCCGTTCACCATGCGCCCTGTGGAGGGGTGCGGAGGCCCTGCGTGCCCACGTCTCACATAGCTGCAGCCGTGGTCATCAGTGCGAGTGCGCGTGGCTGTGCTGTGACAGTTAGCTGGGCACAAGGCCTGCTACCTAACACGGGCCGTGTTGCAGTGTGCAAGTTGTGGGGCGCGTGTCAACCCGCTGCTGCCTCGTCCCACGCGCACGCCTCCTATGGCATACGCTGCAGCGAGGGGGAATCATTCACTGACCGTGCGCGGCCGTGACCCGCTTCTTGTGCTGCGCAGACCGAATCGCCGCAGCGGGCGCGCATACAGTTGGGGGAGACGGTTGTGTCCACACGGAGGCTCAGCCCCTACGTCTCCTTTGAGGAGGCCACCATACCGGAGGAGTTCTTCTTTGTGTCCGTCTACAAGTACAGTTTCCAGGTGCGCGCGAGCGGTGCGGCAGGGACAGTGGGCGGGGGGCAGGGCAGCGTGTTGCGCGTTCACCACGTTCGCCCGTTTGCGTCTCTGGTGCCCCTTTGGGCGCATGTGTACTCACAAAGCATGTTTTGTCTGGGCACGTCGCTCGCAACTTTGCGCTTGCGCAGCAGGCAACTGTCACAGCCCCCGGAGCGCAGCCGACATACCTGTTCAAAACGTACCTACTTGCCCCGTCTACAGACCACAAACGCATGCATGCCCTCATGCCGACCTGCCACCCTGCGTTGTCATGTTTGCCCCCCCAAATTTGCCCCTCAACGCCCACTGCGCGCCAGGACTATCTGGAGCTGCCGCTGAACCTTCCGCCGCGCTACGCTGACTACGCCAACGGGCGCGTGCTGCTCGGCTTCAACATCAGCGAGCTCAACACTGTGACGCCGTGGCTGCGCGACGCGTACGACACGCCGCTCAACTACTGGGACCCTCCCTGTGAGTGTTTGCCCCTGGGCTCAGCAGCACACGCGTCCGCAAATGCCGCTGAGCAGTAGCTAGCGCCCGCCACAGCTGCCGCGCATGCCTAGTGGGAGTGTCAGCTCGTCCACCCCCTCCCTTTGCATACGCCGCTGCGCCGCCACCGACGGAGGTTGGAGTGTCTGCTGTGGCAGAGGGTGTACATGTATCAATTCTCGACTTGATGCAAGCCAGCCACAGCCGCGAGTGCGCGGCACCACCTTTCCATCAAGCTCTTTGCCCCGCCCACAAGCTCAGCGCGACTGCTTACTGCCGCCACGTGTGGCCGCTGTCGCCGCCGCTGCCGCCGCACCCGCCGTTTCGGTTTCACGCGCCACCAGCCGCCGTGCAGGACGAAGTGAAGGAGATGAAGGACACGTACGCGGAGGTGTTCGACGCCTTTCAGTTTGTCAAGGGCGAGCTGAAGGAGCTCTACACGGAGCAGCTCATGCTGCCCTACATACCCTACATCTCGCGCTGCCTCGGCTTTGACTCGCACATCCCGTGGCACGGCGCGCTCGAGAGCAGCAGCTGCCGCGTGCCGGGCGAGGAGGACGGCGCGCCGCCCAACTGGTGGCGCAACAACTACCCCCCCTTCCCGCACCAGGTGCGTCTCATGCATGCGCAAGAGCACTTGTGAAAGGAACCTGAAAGGCTGCTAAGCTCAGGTACTGCCGGGGGCTGGGGCCAGGCCCAAGCCCGTGGGGTGACCTCCGCATTGTTTAGGTGCGCCATGTTGTCGATCACGGAGCGGTGTGTGCCTGTGTGTCCTGCGCCCTTGTGTGCGTGCTTCGCAGGATGATGTGCGCGTGGTGCGCCCCTGGCACGTTGGCAAGAAGCCCATCTCGGACTACTGCATGCTGGACATCCGCTGCTCCTATGAGGAGGACCTCGCCAGGTACCGCGGCCGCACCGCTTCACCGGGATGCCCTTCGAGGCGCCTGAATTCCCGCAGCACAGTTGATATACTCTCTGCAGCTTGGCCAGGACACAGTTTCAATGCAGAGCGTTGTGCTGGATAATGGCGCCAAGTGTTGGCTCCACGGGCGCAAAAACCCTTGGCGTTGCTGCCTCCATCAGTTTGGCATGCAAGGGCAAGCTGCACGCCTGCGGCCTGGACCTGTCTGGGCAGACGTGTGAGAACCCGTTTCGAACGCACACAACCCTGCTCCGCCATGACACGCCACCTGCCGCCCCCACTTAACACCCGGAGCCGTGCCTTGCCACGCGCTGCCTGTCTCTCGCCATTGCGGCCGCGGCGCTGCCGCAGTGCGTCCATCATGCCGCGCTGGTTTGAGGCCACGACCGACACCACGCTCTTTGAGCTCATACGGTCCGCGCTCACGTGGCAGAACTTCACGGGGCGCGCCGGCTCGCGCGTGGGCTACACGGACACCGGGCAGGGGCCTGTCATCGACCTGATCCTGGCCGACGAGGGGTCGGACGCCTTCATACCCGTCAAGGCACGTGCCTCGCTGAGCAAATAAGTTTTGTGTTTGCTCAGCAGATTTTGTGGGCACGCAGGGGGCGGTAGCTGGCCAGCAGCTCACCTTTTCACTGCCGCTTGCGCACCCGGGCTGGGCCAGCCAAAGCAGCGAACTTGTGGCGCAAGTGGTTCCATGTTGTGCCACTTGACGCTGCCTTTGGAAAGGGCCAAGGCGGCCTACGCCCAAGTATGTCATGTGAACCCCACCCTGCTGCCGTTGTGCCCTTGCGCTGCCGTCACCATTTCAATGCTGCAGGTGGACCGTGACGCCGCAAACTCCTACCCCGGCGGGTGCTCGCGCAACTGCTTCCCCCGCACCATCCGGCTGCAGATAGAGTACTACCAGGTAACAGGGCGCCGCCGTCACAGCGGACAAAATGTTGTGTTGTCATGAGGGACCTCTGGCGCATGCACTTGCAGCGGCACCTCCTGCACACTGCCCCCGCCACTAGCGACAGCGCAGCGGCTGTTCTGGCATGTCCCCTCATTCTGTCGCATCACCGCAGCGCAAGAAGTAGAATCTATTACACATGGTGTGCCTGCTCATGCTGCCGTCGCCATCTCCAGCTGGGCCACCCTGCGTGCGCGGTAGCAGCATCTCGCTCCCGCATGAAGTGAGCTGCTGCCAGCCACTGCCCCCCTCATGCTCATACTGCCGAGCAAATACGAAACCCACGTCCTGTTGTGTTTGCGTTGTGCTCCTATGCAGCGCACTGTGGTGGAGAAGCTGATAGTCCACTCTGTACTCGTCATGTCGGACTTTGACAAGAACGCCGACGACACCACCTACACCTTTACCGTTGACTACTACGCCCTCGACTACTGGGGGCTCATCAAGTACTTCAGCTTCGAGCGCACCGTCTTCTGGATCCTCTTTGCGGTCATTGGCTGCGTCTCCGTCGCCATTGCCGCCGTCTACTGGGTAAGATCATGATACCCAGCACTCTTTGTCCATGCATTAAACACTCCCTGCACGTGCGCAACCAAGCTGCTGCAGCTGCCGCACCACCTTTGTTTATGCGTCTGCCGCTTTCGCCTCTCAACCCCCCCATACCCCTCACCCGTCCAACATGGTGCCCTCGGCATCTATATTAACCGCAACCGCTGCTGTATGGTGCGGCAAGGCCTGTCTACCTCCGGCTTACCCTCCCCCCCTTCCCCCCCTCCCCCGCCCCCTCCCTCCGGCCGCAGGTGGTGGTGCGCCTCACCACGCAGCTGGTGACCCCCCCGCGCCTGCGCTTCTGGTCCATGTTCAGCCTCATTGCGCCCCCCGCGGCGGCGGGTGTCCTGCTGGGCCTCATCCCCATCGCCATCCTCACGGCGGTCCTCTACGCCTTCATCTTCTCCTTCAACGTCCGCCCGTCCGCGTCCGCCGCCGTCGACACCATGTGGCTCCTGGACAACGTGCGCCTGCACTACATGGACCAGTCGGTGGACCCCGACAACTTCGACCGCGCCCGCATCGGCCGCCTCGGCGTCGGGTTCCTGGTCATCGGCGCTGTGTGCAGCTGGCAGGCGGCCAGGATTTTCGTGCCCCACAGGACCAGCAAGAGGGAGGCGGAGCTTGAGCGGAAGCGCGACAGGCGCGCGGAGAAGGAGGAGGTGTGTGGGCGGTGTGCGGTGTGGTTGTGTCCTGCTGGCGGTCCCAAGGCTGCACAAGTGGTGCTTTGCTGGTGCGCACCCCTGCGTGCGTGTATTTCCAGCGGGGCATTGCCCTCTGCAACGCGCTGTGAGGCTGCTGCCAGCGGATGCCATCTTGGCGGTGCTCACACAAAGTTGCGGTGCACATGCGGAGCGCTCCCTGAATTCTGGAGCAGTGACGCGTAGCATGAGCTTGGTGTGAGGCGCACTTTCTGAGGTTCATGTGGAGTGTGGGGAGGGGGGGGGGGGGGCTTTGCATCGAGAGCCAGTGCTGGCCATTAACTTTAGAAAAATTGCTGTGTGCTGAGACACCAGCGCACGCGAGCATCGGCGCCTCGAGTGATGGCCCAGACAGAGGAGATTGGTTGGCAGGATGTCTCAAATCATGCCTTGCAGTCAAGATTGTGCTATTTTAACACCCACTGTGACTTACCCACCTGGCGCCTCCCGCTGCTGAACACCAGGTGTGGACGCCGGTGGTGTGGCGGCGCACCAACATGGTCCTGACCTCCTACCTCACGGGCTTCCTGTGCCTCTTTGTGGTGGAGTTCTCCTTCTGGTCCGAGTTCGGCACCTACTTCTGGTACGTTCTCCTGTGCTACACCGTTCTCGGCGCGCTCCTCGAGGCAATAGTGGACCTGCAGCTCAAGGAGGCCCTCCTCAACGCGCCCATGGGCACCGCCTTCATAATCGTCACGGGGATCACCACCCTCGGCGCGGCCGACTTCCTGGACTTCCTCCTGCAGTACCTCGTCAGCCTTGCGCTCATGATGCTCTTCCGTGTGTACATCAACCCGTCGCTGGACGACATGATGGAGTGGGCGGCTGCCACGAGCGCGGAAGCCAAGCGGAGGATGCGGGAGTCCGTCCCCAAGTGGATCGCCAAGCGTGTGGGGATACACCAGGTCTGTTTGCGCTGCCATCTTGTCTTGGCGCAGCCGCCCGGGCCTGGACCTTGTGTTGTGTTGAGTGCCTCTCAATGTAACGGACCATCAACTTTGTTTCGGGTAGTCGGCTATACCAATGCCAGACGTTACGTCAGTTGTGAAGTTGTCTGATTGGCTCCCAAAGTAACATGCCCCCTCCCAATTATTTTGCACCTCCCAAAGGCTCAGCCCCGGCGACTGCTTCGGAACACGGCGGTAGCACTGTTTCGCACCACACAGGCATTATTCACCTTGTCAAAGCCACATGCACACAGCACCCTCACTCTTGCGTGCAGTGCCTCGCTTGCCCAACTCCCAGTGTGTGCCACAGCAGCTTCCTCCCCGACCCCCAGTGTCTGCCACAGCCGCTTCTCCCCCCGGCCTTGCCCGCTGTGCCGCCGTCACCGCTGCCGCCCTTCTTGCCGGCGCCCGCCCCACCGCCAGCTCCGCGCTGCCGTCTCCTCCGCTGGCTTCTGAGGTGGCGTGTGTGTGGGGGAAATTGTGCCATGCGCTGTGTGTACGCCCCGCACCCTGGACACGCTCCCTTTGCCGCCCCACGCTGTCAACCTTGTGCACAACTCCTTGCGCTCCTTTTCCCAACTTGACAACCTCTGACATACCTGCCCTGCCCCGCCCTCCCGCTGCCGCCCACCGCTGCCACGGCGCTCCCGCCCCCGCCCTGCCTCCCCCTCACTCCCCCCCTGCCTTCACTCCCCACAGGAGACTCCCCAGGAGAAGGAGGTGCGCGAGGCGGCGGCGGCGCTGCGAAACGCCGCCGGCGCCGGCCCCGGTGGCCCCGGCGGAGCGGGCGGCACCGGTGGTGACGGCGACAACGCCGGCATCGAAGGCACCGAGACGGTGGAGCCCATTCTGCGGCTGTTCTCGGGGTACTCCACGGAGACGCTGAGCGTGCTGTACCTTCCGTACTGCATCTTCCTGCTTATGTGGTTCCGCGACGAGACAGGGGTGCCCGAGCTCTACGGCATCAAGGAGCAGGTGCGTGGCGCGGCGGCGGCGTGTCCAGTGGGATCGCGGCTGCGAAGGCAGTGCGTGCACGCGCCTGCGCACCAGCGGCGGAGCCAGAGCCAGCTGTCGTGCTCATGAGTGGTAGATTTACTGCGTTTACCGGAGGGCGTGTGTATGCCACTAACCCTCGTCGGGGGCAGCGGCCGTTGCCAGCGGGCACGACAGCCACACAGCCGTCGTGCTTACAGGGGCCTGTGCCGCCGCCCGCTGGTGCCACTGTCAGTGACCGGCAGTGCGGCACACACAACACCCCCCGCCGCGTGCAGGCACCCCCCTGCTTTGTAAACATTCTCCACGGCACAGTGCTCTTCGAGCTGGTATGCCACACATGCTCAAGCTTGTACGCGGCACCATCGCAAGCTGTCCCGGGCTGTGCACCCAGCCGCATGGCTTAGCTTGCGCACGTGCTGCTGTCGCTTGCAGGACATGGAGTACTACCTGTGGTTCGCCCTCATCATCATCTTCTTCCAGCTCTGCGTGGACATCTTTGTGCACGGCGTGCTGGAGCTGTTCCACGGCTGGAAGATCTACGACTACCTCGTCTACACGCGCTACCGCTTCCTGCAGCGTGAGACCCGCTGGAAGGTGCGATGCGTACACACCTCCCACGCCTTCGCCGCACTTGCACCATCCGGATGCCCAAGCACTGCAAACACATGAAGTTGCAGACGCCATTTGCAGCGGGCGTGCTGCTGGTGAGGGAACATGCGTCGGCCGCATAGGCAGTGCTGTAGTGGCAGCATGCTGCGGCCGGCGCATCTGCGGCAGTCACATGTTGCCCAGGCAGGCAGCTGCGCTGTGCGTGCAGTGGTGGCGCTGTGCCGACAAGTGGCGGGCGCTTGACAACCTGTGGCGCAAGAGCAGTGCGGTCTTTCCATGGAGCACATGTTGGCTGACAGTGACTGCAGATGCACTAACTGCCTGTGCCCTTTTAACCCAAGCATTTTGTTTCTCTACCTTTGCAACCGCTCCCCCCCCCCCCCCCCCCGCGCGCGCGCGCCGCACCGCAGGGCCTGGAGGACTCCCTGGACGAGTGCATCGACGAGCGCATGCGCACCCTCGACCAGATGTGCTTCTCCTCGCAGTACTACATGATGATGACGGTCGCCGTGAACGGCATCGTCTACTTTGTCATCGGCGTCGAGATGATGGTGCGCCAGCGCTACAACCTCTTTGGCGACCCCACCCTCCCCGTCATCATCGTCTTTGTGACGGCCACGTCGTACCTCCTCGCGCGCGCCCTCATGTGGCTCGCGCTACGCCTCAACCTGTGGAAAATCAAACACGAGAACACCGCGTGGCACGCGGGGGTGGAAGACGACGACGACTTCGACATCCCCGACATGGCCGACCTCCAGGGCGCGTCGCGCGACGCCTACCTCATGAACCAGCGCATCACGAGCGAGACCTTCCGCTACAAGTTCCTAAACTACAATCGCGCCTGGCTCGTCGCGCAGCTACCCACGCTCCTCACGCCGCGCACGCTGCGGCGTGGCCGCCCGTACCTCGTCAACCAGTTTGCGCGCATCCTCAATGCCGCGACGCGCGACATCTCGGACGACTCGGACGGCGACGGCGGCGCGCGCTTCGGGCCCGTCGCCCTCACATCCAAGGCGCGGACAATTGCGCGCATGTGGCTCGCGCGCGCGCGCAAGCTGCTGCGCCTGCGGGAGGTGGTCCAGCCCCTCATCACGCGGGTGAGCGATGGCTGGCTCGTGCGAGGAGCACATGTGCATGCTACACGTGTGTGGGCGGCGTCGTGTGTGCACGCTGCGCCTGCTGCTGTCTGCATGCTGTGTACGCACACGTGCAGTAAATGTCGTGGTTAGTGCTGAGTGCATCTCGCGCACCTGCCGCACGGCATCTGCTGTGCGCATGGGCACTTGCAAGCAGAGGATGCCCTCAGGCACGACAGCACTCACTAGCTGCACTTCTCCCTGCCCCCCCACACACCCACAATTGAAGGAAGCCCCCGGGCACCTCCAGTTTTGAAGCAGCACGCACTAACCGCGCTCCATCCCCCCATGCCCTGCCCCTCCCCGCCCCCCCTTTTGCTTCCACCCCCCCAGGCGCGCGGCACCCACTGCGCGCAGTGCCTGTCTCAGCGCCAGCTGCAGGTACGCCTCGCGACGCCCCTCGCGGAGCTGGCCGCGGAGTTCGAGAACGACCACCCCGAGGACGAGTTCGACCGCGTCGCGTGGAAGCGCTTCTGGATGGACAGACAGAACTACGAGACCGTCTGCGCCAAGTGCCTCGGACGGGAAACTGCAGGCGCCATAGAGGCCGCGGAGCGCGCGGGCGCGGTCAGGGGCCGCGCCGCCCCCCCCGGCGCCAGCGATGATGATGATGTTAGGGCCTCTCAGTGGGGGCCCGTGTACCTCAACGCCGCGGCGCGCGCGATGCTCATGCAGTGGTACCGGAGGGCGCAGGACAGGCTGTGGGGGGCGCCGGGGGCGCCGCGACGCATAGGTGGCGGCAGGGGTGGCGGCGGCGGCGGAGGGCGTGTTCCGGGGGCGGGAGCGGGTCCAAGGCGGCGCATGCTGCAGGTGCGTTTGTGCGCTGCACACCGGTGCTAATATGCCGCCGCCGCCGCAACGCCAGTGCTCCCTGCAGGTTGGGGCTACCAGCAACCCACTGTTGCCGCTGCTTGGGCGCCTGGCATGTGCCTCTGCCACTCCCGCGCCGCCACCAACTCACCCAGCGTTGTGCACTCACACGCGCTCGCTTGCTGACCGCCGCCCGTGCACTGCGCCGCCTGCTCACCTTGCCACACAACTTCATTTCCTTGTCACTAATATACATACACACACCTGCTGCCACCGAAAATGCGGCCGCAGGAGGCGGGCCCCGTGGACGTCAGCGACGACTCAGACGTGGAAGACCGGCCCGCGGCGTGGGCGCTGCGGGGAGTCACCCTCACGGCCGCCTCTCACGCTCTGGCGGTTCGCTGGCTGCGCACGGCGCGCTCGCGACTGCAGGCGCGCGGCGCCCGCGGCGGCCTAGCCGCCACGCAGCGCAGCCAGTCCCCCTCTCCGCGGCGCCGCTTCCCGGCGCAGCAGTAGGTGTGGGGTTGGCGGGGCGGTGGCAACGCTGCTGCCTGCGTAGTTTTAGGCTCCAACTGGAGTTAGTGGTTGGCGCGCGGTTCAGAGAAGAGTCGTTGCGGTTTACGTTGTCATTTTTGTAGGTGTGTGGGGGGGGGGGGGGGGGGGGGGGGGGGGGGGGGGGGGGACTTTGGCGCCTTTGGGTGTCGCCCCCCTGGCACCGCTGCTCCGGACCCTTTTGTGTGCCGAGGTTGGCGGGGCTGTGCTGTTTGGCGGCGGGGCGGGGGCACTCTCCGCCCCGCTGCTGGTGCCGTGCTGCACCGCATAAATGCGACATGGCACATATCGATGTATTCATGCATACTTCAAAAGAGGTACATGCAAGGGTGCAGCAATGTTGATGCGCGCTGCCAGCGTGTACGCGTGCTGACCAGGGTCCCACCACGTTTGCTGCTGAGCACATTCTGCCAGAGCTTGCAAGTGCTGAGCAAATCAGTTTCGCGCCGACCAGTTCCTACACCAGTTCTTACAAGAACAGGCAGTGCACACATGCTTGAGCAGCACTTCAGCCTCGACGCCTACAGTAGGCGCACGCAGCTGCTGTGCTCCCTGGCGCCAGTCCAGCTCGCCTGCCACCTCCACCACACAGGCGCTCGAGCCGGCGCCACATCCATGAGTTCCGCAGCATAGCTGGTTTGCACATTTCCTCATGTAACCTACACCACTCCAAGTGCTTGCGCGGTGCTGCGGCAAGTGCTCGTGCAAGGCATGCAGAGACCCAGGCGCACGGTAAGCCTTGTGCTTGGATGCAATCCCCAACTCAGCGCACGTGGCATGGCTGCTACGGCGGTGGCTGCGCGGTAGCAACAGCAGCAATGTTGGCATGCTCTGGATGTGCATGCAGCATACCCACCTCCCTCCATGCCACACCCCACTCAAGCCTGTACAATATTTATAAATCACCTGCAGCGCAATGTGTCTCCTGTCAGTCACCCTGCATGCCTGTACCCACTGCGACCAAATGCAGGCGGGGTACGGGGGAAAAAGAGAGCTCTGCTGAATTGGCCAGTTACGGTCGGCCAGCATGTTCAAACCCGAGTGCCAGCACGGCGAAGCCTATGCAGCTACTCTGCGTACTGCCGCACCCATGCAGCAGCTAGGCACCAAGAATATACAAACCTGTGCAATTGTGTGGCATCAAGGTGCCACATGGGGCAGGCACTGCCAAAGCCGTGCCATGCTCAGCTACTACTACACTAGTTGGTCCGCCCGGGGGCTGTGCCGCCGTTCACTCCACTGTCGTCCTCCCCGCCGTCGTCATTGTCGCCGCCATCGCCGTCGTCGTCGCCATCGTCATCGCTACCACTGTCGTCGCTGTCATCATTGTCTGGGGGGTACCCGAGCCGCCCAGCAGCAGCGGCGTCGGCGGCGCCCACAGCCGCCGCATCCGAGTCCGCGTGCGCATACTGCTGCAGCCGATACGCCCCCTCCCCCCTCTCCAGCACGGCGTTGGGCACAGCGTGTGCGTTGCTGACGCGGTGGCCGCGCCGCTGCGACCTGCGGACGCCCGGGTGTGGGACGTGCGAGAGAGGTAGCTGGTCAGGAGGGGCAGCTTCAGCTGGCGGCCGTCGGTGACGATGGAGGGGCCAACCAGCCACGGGCACTTGAGGGTGGGGTACTTGGCGGGGTTCTGCGCCTTGCGGAGCCACGCCATGATGTTCTTCTCGCTGCGGCCATAGCTGGAGTTTATCTGGAGCAGCGAGTTGATCTTTGCCTGCTTGCACCAGGGTTCAACCACTCTTGGAACCACCACAGGCCGCGCGCGGTCATGCGCTCCTGCAGCGTGGGGAACATCTGGCCCATGGCCGTGCAGTCGATGCGGATGAAGACAGGCTGCATCTGGAACAGCGGCAGGTGGGACGCACGGCGGGTCGGCCCGTGCGCGCTGAACTCCCGGAACGTATCGACGTAGGCGGCAAAGTCCTCGTGGTCATCTGGCCACCCCGCGTGAGCCTCCGCCATGACCTGCTGCCACCACACCCGGCTGTTCTCCACAAAGAGCTGCTTGCAGCTCGGCCAGGTGCCGGCACCGGGTTGCCACACGGTCCTGGCCAAGATTGAGCTGCCCAGGGATGTGCATGATCTGCGATGAGGTGCTCAGAGCCACAGCACGCGCATGGAGGAGGGGAGGCGTGAGCGGGGATGCCAAAAACACTGCGGGCGACACTTGTAGGGTTGACACGTCCGTGTTCGGAAACCGTGCATGTACATATATGCGCAGGCGGCTGCCAGTGCTGGCGAGGGGGGGGGGGCGGCACAGGCAGGGGCTGGCGCTGGTGCGGCGCAGGCGGC
>JAULBY010013291.1:0-22588 GCA_032358315.1 Ophiocytium majus | reverse complement strand
GATCCCTTTTTCTGGTCATGCGCACCGTGTGCAAAGGGCTTTCCGCGCCCTAAGCGGAGTTTAATAAAAGTACACCGTACTTCAAGAAAGCCTGGCATGTTGCCACCGCACTATGTACTTTTATTAAACTCCGCTTAGGGCGCGGAAAAGCCCTTTCACACGGTGCGTGACCAGAAAAAGATCAGACAGCAGCGAAAAAGCTGGCAATGCTCAGCACTGCGTACTCTAAGGGAAGCCTGGCATGTTGCCATCGCAATCCTCTAGCGGATTACAGCCTCATGTCCCAGGGGACCTGCTCCCACCCCCAACCAGCTCCCGGTGCACCACGCTCCCGCCACACACCAGGGGCCGCCATGTATTCCATGACACGAGCCGCTTTGTACTTTTATTGCCGCTATGTACATGTACTTCAGAAGTATGTATACATGCATCGGTGTCGCAATATGAGGCAGTTCACCATTGCAAGCACGTGCACAACGCAACTTGGCTCACACGCACAATCAACCCCATCTGCAGCGGATGTGAGTTTTTTCAGCAAAGAGTCTGATATGATGCGTTTTGTTGTGAAAAGATGCAACTCATTAGCTCCTGTGCCACACGCACGAGCTGTGTTCTCCGTTCTTGCAGCGCACACAGCACCAAAAGTGCAGCGCTGTGACGGAGTTGGAACTTGCGCCACAGCACCGCCTCAGTGCTGGCTGCCCACCAACCCCCTTGGTCTGTACATACATCCCCCCAACCCGTGCCTTCGCCTGTGGCCTGTGGCAACACTCCACATGATTGCCACTGCATCCAGCCTCAACACACTAGCAGCTGTGTGCCGACTTGCCAAAGGTGCAGCTGCGAGGCCCTGCAGGCCCTCATGCTGCACATACAAAAGCACTCGCCAACTAGCAGTGGTACCAGGCACAAACCGCCCACTGCACCGCACTGCTGGCTGCCAGTCACGAAGCCAGTCACAAAGCGTGTGACTCTGTGATAGCAGTCACAGACACTGCAGCAGTGCTTGCATAGTACCACAATGCATACCCATGTCGCCGCCGCCAGCGCCAGCTGAGCCACCAGCTGCTCGCGCTGCGCTGCCCAATGCCACAGCAGCGCCGCCACACCGCCTGACTTCACTGGGCGGCGCCTGCCAACACCCGTTTCACAGCGCTAGCAGCGCCAGCACCCATTGCGCCACGCGTCATGGCTGGCGCGCCCGCGCAACCGCCGCACCAGCTGCAGACACCACCGCCGCCACCGCCGCGCGCGCCGCCGCCGCCAGCCCCAGCGGCAACACAAATGCGCCTGCAAAAAACGGCATGCCGTCGTGCGGCGCCTTCACAACGCGCGAGGGCCCAGGGAAGCGCCCGTCCTTGATGAACTGCTCCAGCAGCGCGTCTTTGCGCGTCCACACCGCGTCCAGCCATCGCTCGCCGCCCGCCGCTGCGTCTTTGAACGAGTAGGCGGCGACGTGCACGTGCGCGCGCCCGACCGGGGCCCCCGCCATGAGCTTTTCCATGTTGGGGATGAGAACGTCGATGTTGCGGCTGTAGCCCATGTCCCAGGTGGGCACCTCGCCGCTGTAGCCCTCAAAGGCGATGGTGAGGTCGTACACGGTGCCGCCGGGCGCTTGCTGGAGGCAGGAGAGGCACGCCATGAAGCCGGTGGTGCGCGGGAGCAGCAGCCGCTTGAATTCTGGCCGCCCCTCCTGTGGAGTTGGCAGTGGCGGTGGTGGTGGTGGCAGCGTGGTCAGGCAGTGTGCGTGGGTGAGGAAACTGTGCTGGGCTCGATAGTGCCTGTGCGTCAGTATTTGCGGTCGTTGCCCGCTGCCTGGTGGTGTGCGGTAAGTACATACGCGCACAGCCACCGCCAATTTGGAATGCACAGCCAGTGCGCACTGCTGCCGCTGCACCCTTACCATGCAGCCTAGTGACGGTACAGCTACTCTTACCTTTTTGGCAAAGGTGGCAGAGGTTTCAGTGCTCTTGGTGTTGATGGTGGTGCCCTCCGGGAATATCATGAGTCGAAGCGATGAGTTGTCGCTCATGAACTTCTGCAGCTGGCGCTCCAGGTTTGCCTTGTCCTGTTGCCAGTTGCGCCGCAGCATGATGAAGTCTATGCCCTGTTTTTGGCCGTGCGTGGTAGGCAGTGGCACATGGCACCAGCACCAGACAGTGACACGCATCAGCAACACACTTTTAGACAGGTTCAACGGCGCAAGTGCTAGCAACTACGTTGTCTTTGAGGCACGCAACAAGCGCAAACCGTGAAACGCTGTGTGTGTGTGCACGTGGCTCGTGGCATTGCATGCTGCGCAGCCACCCCTACTCGCACACACAACGTTGTCAACTGTCTGTGATGGTCACCTGCCCCGGGCTGCTAACATCGGTGCCAGGAAGTGCCTCTACTGGGTGGCAGCAGGGTTCCCATGACAAACGGCCGTGTCTCACGCAATGTACACACCTACTTCTAGTATGTTTTGGCGGCCCCACATACAGGCGCAGGCATAGAGCAGCTACTCGCTGAGCATGTTGTGGCTATACTCCTTATGTTTGCCAGAAGTGCCATTACATGCGCACCCGCTGCTTGCACTGGTTGCATGCATGTTGTCCACACATACGGCACGCCCTGGTGATGGAGACTTCCGTGTAAACCGCTCACCTTCAGCCCCCACCCAATGACAGGTACCTTTCTGAAGTCATCCTTGAGTATGAACTTCACGTATGCGCCCTGCCCCAGCGCAGTCAACAGCTGCCACGGGAAAAACCAGTCCGCGTCTGACTGGTGGTTCATCACCACTATGGCCTGCATGCGCACAACCAGATGACAGCGCACCGCAAGTGGCACCAGCTGGTGCTTGTGAACCGCGCATGGTGCGGTTTGGACAGGAGTAATAACATATAAACCAGCGGAAGACTGGGCGCCAGGGCGGTGGGCGAAGCAGTCGCACATGCTGCTTACCACATATTACAGCGTTTGCGGTAGGTGCACTTGGCGCATGGTGGGACAGGAGTGTGTTGCTGAGCTTGACAGCACTCGCACACCTAACGAAGCATGTGCAGTTTGGGCGGCAGAACAAGGGCACGCCATACTTGTGAACAGGTGTTTACCACACTGTTTTAAGTTCTACAATGTGGCATGTAAGTACATCAGAGCTCAAATGTTGAGCAGGTGCTGCTGCCGTATGCGCAACAGTGAAAAGGGCATTGCTGGTAGTCATAACATATCACTCACATGCTGCAATGTTCCTCCCTTTCGTGCACAGGCCATCTGGGAAACTGAGGAGTTATGCAGCCAGCTACTTGAACCAGGATCTTGTAGTTACGCCACCTAATAACTGGGTGGTACACATGCATGCAACTGGGTGCATACATGCTGCCTGCAACACACAAACTGAGGCGCATGCCGCAGCAATTTATGCATGCACCGCACAAGAGCAACATAACATCAGAGAGTTGTACCACTGAAGGTGCTGTCGCATGTAGAGTTGGTACCATGCAGAAAATAATGTTAAAAAAACACGTTACTTCTAGTTGACGGTACATCGTGATAACTAACTGTTGGCCTACGAGGTACGCGTTATCATTACCAAGAAATAACTATTGCCAAGTGCGGGCCTTATTTGGCGGCATTGTGCACGCCCACCTGTGACCCATCTTTGATTTCGTCCCCGGACAGCACCACCTCCACTGGCGGCAGCAGGTACGAAACACCCCTTATGAAAAGCATCTGAGCCACCTCCGAGTTCTGCCCCATTTAGCGGGTGGGGGGAGCAGGGAACGGCTGGGTCAACAGCGGACCGGAGTTTTTCACGAGCGGTGCAGACACGAGTGCCAGGCAGGAGCTGGTGCTGGTGCTGGTGCTGTTGAGTCGCTGCTGTTGCGCACTCAATGGCTGACAACGATGCAAGTGCTAGTCACGATGCACGTGCTGGGTTATTGTGTGGTGCTCCTGCTACAGCTGCAAACTGCTGTTCCGTGGGCCGGTGCTTACAATTTTGCGCTTGAGCCGTGGGGAGACCAGGTAAATCAGCCAGCAGGGGACGAGCACGACCGCATTGACACCCACGCACACCAGGAAAAGTAGCGATCCGATTGTGTAGACCCTCGTCGTCCTGCGCCACCTGTCAATGGCAAGCAGCGGCCACCGGCAACACCGGTGTGTGTTGGTGACACTGCAGAACGAAGCGTGGGGGGCACCGAGTGTGGCGCCAGTGTGGCGCCAGTGCTTACCCTTTGAGCTCGTGGGTTGGCGGGTTGCGCAAGGCCACGATGAGCACAGCGCATAATGCCAACGCGTGGGGCCACCCCCACTGCGCTAGAGCCTCCATCCCTTCGCTGCTTGCACTGCGGGTCACACAAACTGTGCACGTGAAGAGCTCGCTTTTGGGTTCGTGGTGTTGAAGTTCATACCAAGTGCAAGACGCAGGACCGTTCTATATTTCTCAACCGCTCTTCCATTTCACCGGCGGAGTTTCCTTCCATGATTGATTGCAATGATTGACAGGACAGTTGGTCACACACATCACTCCCTCCACCAGATAGGTTGAAGCGCCAGCAGACCGCAGGCAGAGCAGCTGCGCTCCCTTCCAGCTCCGCCGCCAAGCATCGTCGCCATCGGCGTCGCCAGCGGCAGTACCACAGGCAGCAACGCCCGCGAGCTCGCTCGGTCATTAAGGTTAAGTCCACCCACCAGCAGCTGAGCCGAGAGCCAAGATGAAGGCAGACTGCAAGATGCAGCAGCAGCAGCCAGCAAGGTCCACCGCAGGTCGTCGCAAGCCAGGCTTTGCCGTCAACCGCAGCCTCTACACGCAGCAAATCGCCCTGTTCCTGCACGACCTGCAGCGGAACCTGGGGGCTGCTCTGCCGACACCCGCTCTGCTCGCCCGCGCTACCATCATGGAGACATCGTGCTTCATGGCGAGCAGCAGCCGACTTGAATACCAGTGCAAGGTGTGCCAGTCGCTGCTGACGCTGCGCAAGGAGACGGAGATGCGCTGTCAGCAGCAGCAGCGAAGCTCAACACCAACCTCCGTCGCCGACGTCAAACCCGACACTGTGGCCCCGTGCGAGGACGAAGAGTTCAAGTTTGCGGAGCCGGCAACACCCGCACATCAACCGCAGCAGGAGCAACAGGAGCAGCCACGGCCCGCCATTGACGCCGCTGCTGCCGACGCAGCGGCGCGCATGGCCCAATGGCAGGCGCTGCTGGCTCAGTACGAGGAGGGCACCCGCGCATTCGCGCAGCATGCGGGCGCGCTTGTGGAGAGGCTGCGGGCCCACCAGCCCGCCTCGAGCCGCGCCATAGCGCAGGCGCACAAGCTGGGGCAGTACGTGCTCGAGGCAAGAAACATCCTGCTGTATGCGGAACGTTGCAGGCTCTCTGTGCAGGCTCCTTCGGCAGAGTCGCTGCGCATTTTGGAGGAGGCGTTTTGCAAGGTGAGCCGGGCCGGCGACGCGCTGGGCGCAACGCTGCGCGCGTCACTTGCTGCTAATGCTGCTGCGAGAGCCCGGCAGGTAGCAATGGCGACGCCTGCTGCCCTTGACGTGACCGCCGCCACACCAAGCGGGCAGGCGCTGTAATCGCCAGTTGCCGTCCAATACAGTGCAGCGTGCTGCACCAGGACACTGCAGGCTGGGATAGACCGCAATACAATATCGTAGAGCGCAGTAAGACAGTAGTGCGAGCAGTGCGCCAATGTGTTATCACCACAGCGGCAGGTCGCATGCGGCCTCTTTGCTTGCCAGCTCCGTATTGCCTGCAGTGCAAGTGACAGTCTCCAACTTTGTTGAACTCGTGTGCCTGGCAACCCACACAAGCGCGTACACGTCTGCTGCAGCCTGGCAGGCGACGGGGGGGTGGCCTGCCCCCCCGCTGTACTAGCGTACTGCAGACAGGCAGCAGTGCTGCAGTCACGGGCACCTAATGCAACAAACCCTGATGCTTTCCTCGCATCCATTGAGCTTGACCGTGTGTTATTGTCCACCAGGGCAACTGGCCCTGCATTGCCTCTTTGTTTTGTACCTGTTGTTGCAGCCGCTTTTTATGCCTGTGGCACACTCATGCATGGAGCTGCCATGGCTTGTGTGGCGTACCACCGACAAGCACGGTTGTTTTTTCATGGCAGGCGCGTAAGCTTGCATGCTCGTTTGGCATACGTTGTTCTTGTGCCCACACACTGCACTGCAATGCAGCACAGTGCGCATGCGGCATGGCCGTGCATGCCTTGCTGCCAGTGTTGTTGTTCTATGCCTCAGCACTCAGAACCACTGGCGCAGGCACGCCTCGGGGGCACTTCGCCACACAAATTTTGTGTGTGCTCAGCAGAGAGGGTGTAGCATGCACAAATTTGTGCGGGATCAACATGATGCCGGTCGTGACTGTCAGTGAAGATCATGTGATGTGCAGTGCAAGAACGAGGTGGGTTGAAAAGGCGCCTGGCGCCGTGGTGCCGGCCTACTGTAGGCGCCTGCTACTACTACTACAGTACCTAGTCTCTTGCACGCCCTCAAGTGCAAATAAATAAAACTACAGTACCTACTAGTAGAGCGTACAGTGACCTGCTGTTCATGATCATGATCAGGCAGGTCTGTGTACACGTGTGTGTACGTTGTTTCGCTTCATGAATTCGTGATCATGGACTAGAACGTCAGAGCTGAAGTTGCAAGCTCAACTTGTGGAAGCTGTGCCCCTCAAGAACCGTGGCCGGCACCACCCGCACAGCAGGCATAGAGGCGCACGTCGTGTGCACTATAGCAGCAGCAACAAGGCAGCTCTGTCTCGTGCCAGCGGCGACTCTCTGTGTTCGAAGCAGGGAGGCCGCCGGACCCTTTTTGCCAACCAACTGGCACCAGCCAAAGCCAGCACAACAGCAATGACATCTACAGCGCCAGCTCCCGCAGAAGCTGCGCTAATACCACCCCCTCCTGCGCCATCCCAACACACACCACCAGCAGCATCTGCACCAACGGCTACTATGCCACCATTGCCTGCACCCTCAGTCGAGGTTCAGCAGCATGAGAAGGAGCCTCAACAGCAGCAGCAGCAGCAGCAGCGACAGCGGCCCCGCATCAGCCGCAAGGCTCAGCGCAAGCTCGCAAAGACTCAGGCGGGCCAGGACGACCCGGACGGTGCCTGGGACGGCTGCAGAATGTGGTTGGAGCGCAAGGGGCGCTTCTGCAGCCAGCCTCGGCGCCACGGCGGTGACTACTGCGGGCTGCACCACCAGGAGGTGCACGACGCGGGGACGCGCGTCCCCTGCCCACTGGACCCCAACCACAGCGTGCCCAAGGCTATGCTGTCGACGCACCTGCGCATTTGCCAGTTCTCCAAGGATGCGGCCGCCATAGCGTCGCAGCCGTTCTACCGCTGCGGCGTCAACAGCGGCCCCGCTGCGGCCGCCGCCACAGCAGCCGCCCAGGGGGGTGCGGAAGCAGCGGTTTGGCGCATGGCGCGGGCGGAGGGCAGCAGGGTTGGCGGTGACTACTTGACCGATCTTATAGCGCGGTTGGAGCGCGCTTATGCTGAGCATGTGGGTGACATTGCCTCTGTGGTGCTGGCGCCAGAGGAGTGTAAGCCGCTGATGGAGGCGGCGGGAGCGGTGGGCATGGAGCATGCGCGGCTGCGGCACATAGTGCAGCAGGCCAGCATCATAGGGCACATGCTGCGGCGGGGGCTTGTGAGGGGGGACCACTGCTACATTGAGATGGGCGCAGGTGAGGCGGCGGGGCATGTGCGTGGTGATTGGTGGACTTTGACCATTGTACACATAAACTGCACAATGCATGTACCTCCTGCACTACAACCCTGCTGTACACAACAGCGACTTCAACACTGCTGGCGCAGACCTGCCTGCACACACCAGCAACCACAGAACCTGTGCTCTCACACCACCCAGACTCCGTGGTGTTATGATGCAGGCCGCGGACTGCTGGGCCTGGCCCTGGGCACCGTATTTCCCGAGTCTCACATTGTCCTTGTGGACGGCGCCAAGCCGCGAAACTCGGGCGACAAGGTGCTGCGCGACCGCGGTCTGCACCCCCTCCGCGCAAAAATAGACATTCGAGATCTGGACGCGGGGCGCCTGCCGCTGCCAGATAACACCTGGAAGGTTGTTGTGGCCAAGCACCTGTGCGGCGTTGGCACCGACCTAGCGCTGCGTGCGGTGCTGACGCTGGCACCGGAGGGGTGTGCAGCACGGCAGGCGGGGGCGAGTGTGGCGAATGGGGATGAGGGGGCAAAGGACGGCTGTGGGGGGTTCGCGGCTGCGAATGGCGTCGCGGGCGTGGCCATTGCAACCTGCTGTGAGTGCAAATGCAAGCCCATGGTGGGCTGTGTGTGAAGGCTCAGTGGTTGCGTGTGGCTGTGGCACACACCAGATTTGGGCATGTGCTGAGGCGGTGACAGTAGCTCAGTGAGTTGTTGTGCGCTATGTGACACCACAGCCGCCGATTTCAGCCTGCTCGAGCTCGTCACTGCCGATCGTTAGGAGACTGGTCTCTCAATCTCTCGCGCTGCATCATCACTTTGCTCACTTTACCTCAACCGCACCTTGCAGGCCACCACTGTGTCAATTTGGACGACTACGTGGGCACGGCATTCGCCCACCGCTGCGGCTTTAATGCCCGTGACTTTGCATCCCTGGGGCGCCTTGGAGGCTGGTGGACCACCTATGCGGCTGGCGGCGGCAGCGACGCCGCTACTGCTGAGCACGGCATCCCCAGTGACAATGGCATCAGTGACGCTGCAGGGGTGGAGGGCGCCGGCGCGCTGTTGACGCCGCGCGAGCGTGCAGAGATTGGGCGCAAAGCCAAGGCGATCATTGACTGGGGGCGGCGCGACTTTTTGCGCGCCCTGGGTCTGGAGTGTGAACTGGTGTACTTTTGTGATGCTTCGGACTCGCCGGAGTGCTGCCTGCTGCTGGCGTGGCTGCCGGGCGCAGCGGATGGTGATGGCGCTGGCGCAGCGGCAGCAGCACCACTGCAGTTGTAGAGTGTGGCTGTTGTTCAATATTTTACTTGAAAAAAAGCCTTGTGTGTCAGGCAATACATCGCAATAGAGAACGAGTGCCAGTAGCACTTTGGGTTTTGTGGCTGTGCAATGCTCTTTTGGCTGTGGGTTTGGTGCTGCTGCTGGTGCTGTTCAGGATGCTGGTGCAGTGTGAGCAAAGCCTTTTTGCTTGCAAGTGTGCATTCTACATGGCAGATGTTGGTGGTGCGAGCTACGTCTGCACTGCTAGGATAACCATCACAGTATGTGGGTGTTCCCCATGCCGCAAAATGTGTCACACAACAAGCAGCGCGAGCAGCAGGAGCAGCGCAAGTTGCGAGCGCGCGCCAGAAAGTGGACCCATTTGCAGTGCATGCTGCTGCTGCTGTGGCACCACCGCCACACTACTTCCAGTCGCTCCCCACATAAGGCACATGGGCACGGGAGTGGAGTGTCAATTCAGTGAGCGGTCCCGCGCGGAATGCGCGCCCGCACCTTTCAGCGTGCCCCCCTGTAATCTCTGTGTGTTTGCGAATAAATGTCGCCGCCGCCGCCAGCGCCACCCGCGCCGCTGCCGCCGCCGCCTGCTTGGTAGCCCAGGTCGTACTGCCCGGCCGCCAACTCCTGCTGCCGCTGCCGCGCGAGCATGCGCATCTGGTGCTGCTGCAGCGCCTGGGCCTCCTCCAAGGCGCTCATGTGCTGCTGCCGCGTGGGCGGCGGCTGCGGCACGGCGCCGGCGCCATACATGGCCCGCGCCCTCGCGGCGGCCGCCAGCTCCGCCTGCTGCTGAGCAGTATATGCTCCGCCCGCGCCCCCCCCTCCGCCGCCATACAGGGCCGCCGCCATCTGCTGCTGCTGCAGAAGCTGCGCCTGCGCCTGCTGCTGCAGCAGGTGGTGGTACTGGTGCGGCGGCACACCCGGCGGCGGCGCCAGCCCAGGCCTGTCCATGTGCCCCTGCTGCAGTGGCCCGCCGCCCCGCGCGCTGCGCGCCGACATTGCCATGGCGGCACGCGCTGCCGCACCCTGCGCCCCTGCTGCTGGCATGGCTGCAGGCTCCGCAAAGTGGCCCATGTGGGGTGCGCCGCCGGGTTTTTGTGCCTGCGATTTGCCGGCGCCGGCGTTTGAGCCGCCGCTGTTGCGCCTGCCCGAGCCCTTCTTTCCCTTCTTGAGGAGGTTGGGCGCGGAGCCGCCTGCGAGCACGCTCTCCACCTCCTCCTCTGACATGGCTGTCGCAGAACAAGTGGTGGGCGGTGTGTGGAGAGAACGAGGAGTGAATGTTATTGGCATGGCTGCCGCTGTGCCAGGCAGTGGTGACACTGAGGCATGTGTCATATCAGGCATGTCGGCTGTAGCTAATGTCTGGCATTTGCACGCTTGTCCGCTGTGCATAGATTGGCGAGCGCAGTTGGACATGCATGAATCAGCCATGTGTGCAGCGCCCTAGGGCTCGACCAGACTTTGCTTTAGGTGTGCCACAGAGGAACCACACAACCATCGCCAACGCAGCCGCAAAAAGCAGTGGTTCACAGAACCTTGACATCTCACCAGACTTGAGGTAGACGTGCGGGTTGAAGGGGTGGTCGGAGCTGATGAGGAAGTCGTCCGGAAACTTCTCGAGAAACTTCTTGAGGCCGCCAAACTGGTCCTTGAGCGTTTGCGACAGTCCCGCGTTTGCGGTGAACTCCTGCAGCAGCTTGCCAATCTCGCCCACGGGCAGCGGCCCCTTGTCGCTCAGTATCTCCTTGCTCAGCGCAAAGAGCGCAGAGTCCGTCACCTCCGCATCCAGTAGGAAGGAGCAGTAGCGGATGCTGTCCCACACCTGGTTGCTCACAGAATGGTGCATATCAGCGGTGTAGATACAGAAGTTGTAAAAAGTGTGATGCAGCGATAGCCGTGGCGAGTGCGTGTGCCGCGAGTCAGAGAGCGCTTGACAGACAGCCCTATGCTGCAAGGCTGGCGCACGCAAACGCACCACCTACGTAGTTCATAAAAAAAATACTGGTAAAACCAGCACTCCCAGCTGCACCGCCACGTGTGACAGTTACAGCAGTTACAGCAGGTGCTCAGCAGAGCACGCGCACCTTGTCCAGGTCCACCCCCAGCGGATCGCCCGCGTTGCTCTCATCCTCCGAGACCAGTGCATTGCTGCCGCTTTTGTCCGTGTCCACGTCAAACTGGGGAGGCACGTCCGGCCGCCAGCCCTGGCCAAAGCGCGCCCAGCTGAGGCTGAAGAACGTGTCCAGCATGGTGAGCGATGTGGTGTGCATGTGCGTGGGCGGCGGCTGCAGAGGGGAGAACAGGGGGCGGGGAGTGGCAGCAGCGGCGGCGGCGGCGGCACATTTTCAGTGTTGTGTTGCTGGCGGGCGGCTGCATGGGCACAGCTTGGTGCCTTGATTACTTGCAGTCTGGCTGGTTCATGTGTTGGGTAGGGGCTACCGGCGTTCAGCAGACAAGCCTGTGAAGACAACGTAGACGCGAGACGCGCTGGCTGCACATCATCGCCGCTAACTGAGATGCCCTGTGTCTGAAACACAGCGTAACCATCACACACCGGTTGTGCCCTGCCCCAGTCGCCGGCTTCCAACACAACGGGTTACCACACCAGCCCCCCCAACCGCATTCCAGCCCGGAGACAAAAACCACCATGACAACGCGCGATGTACAAGCAGTGACGCATGGGCTGCAGAGGCCTGTTGTAATGGATGGACTGACAGCCTGCTTCTCCATACCTGCTGCTGGCCGCGCTGCGCCTTGGTGGCCTCGCGCTTGAGGTACAGCAGCACGGGCTGCAGGTTGCGCGCCGTCATCTGCAGCAGGTGCATCACGCGGTTGGCGCGCCGCGCGTTCACCACCCCCTCAATCAGGTTCTGGGACGGGTTCAGGGGGTTCACCACATTCATGGGGCGGACCGCAAACGGCGGGGCGACGCTTGCCGCGCCACCGCCGCCACCGACCGCCAGCTGCTGCTGATGTGAGTGTGCAGGGCCCTTGTTGCTGCTGCTGCGGCGGTCTGGGTCCGTGCCAGCGCCCGCATGGCAGCATCTGAGTGACCAGCGGACACAGGGTAGGGGGTGCGTGTGAGTGTCGTGGTGTAAAGGCACCACAAGCTTGGGGTATAACTGGTGCTTGAAAGTGTGCTGGTGGGAGGGACAGTGTTTGTACTTCTGCGTTAGGTGCTACAGCAGTCGGTGCAGCTGCGACATGTGCGTGCTGCATGCTGAGCAGCATGTATCAACCAGTGCCCAGCAGTGCCTATCCTTTGGTGGCACTGTCATGCCGCTTGGCGGAAGCCTCTGCGCAAACCACTCACACGCAACCTACCACTTCTGCCAGCAGCACACCAACTCACCCCTACATCTGCAAACGAGGACACCCCTGCCTTCGGCATGCACCATCAACAACACCGCTCCGCTCCACACATGGCACGCTCAACCCCACTTTCTACACAATTATTATAAAACAAAATCACATGAACTCACCTTTCGCGGTAGCGCTGCAGCAGCTCCTCGCTCAGCAGCGGCTCCCCCACGGGCTGTGCCACCCCCCCCAGCTCCCCCCCCCCGCCCCCCTTCCCCTCCGCCCCCTCGGGCGGGCGCAGCACCTGCCTGTCGCCATCCACTCCCACCGCGCTGTGCGCCCAGTCAAAGGCCGCGTATGTGTGGAAAAACATTGCGAGGACTTGCAGCGGCGTGTGCAGGCGCGCGTGGTGGCGGTTGAGAACTGCGAGAACGAGGGCTGTGAGGGCGCGCTCTGAGATGCACGCCATCATGTTGGAGCCGGTGTAGGCGCGGGACTCGTAGAGCCACCAGGCCTTGACGAGCAGCAGCGAGCGCTTGAAGAGGCGGTTTCGTCCCAACAGGCGGTCCACCTCCTCCTCAAAGGCGACGGCGCAGAGCTCCTGCAGCTGGTTGGCGCTGATGTCCACCGCCACCTGTGGGGGAAACCAATGGGAGTGCGTACATGGACGGTGTCGATCTCAGTACCAGGATTTGATGTCGGTGATGATGATGTGATAAGAGGTCGTCATTAGCGAACAAGCAAGGCAGCAAGTGCGTGCCCACATAGCAAAATAAGAGCCGGCAGAGCTTCTGCATAGGGCCACTCATAGATGTGTGAGACGGTCATGCAGGCCAGAAGGAAGCTCTTTGGCGCTGCATACTATGAGCAGCAGCATTGCCGTACTACTAGTATGTGCCAGGATGATGAGGTTACAGCACTACACAGGTTCACATTGTACTGTAGCTTGCTGGCCCAGGCGTTGTGGGCCCATGCTATGTGCCAGCGAATGCCTACTGACGCTGCACCATAATTTTCCATGCAGATACTGTTGGCACATAGCTGCAGCGCGCAAGTTGAATGCAACACATGTTGTTGTCACCATGCTATACCACAGCAGCTTGCCGCCGCCGCCGCCGCACCTGGTTGTCGACCACACACTTGATGCGCTGCATGTGGCCCAGGTTGACAAAGTTGACGTTGCTGAGCCGGTGCTCAAAAGGCGGCACTCCAGCCGCCAGCAGCTGCCCCACGCTTGAGGCAGTGCTGTCTGCGCCCACGGCGTTGCTAGCGGCGCTGGCAGACTCCAAGGCGGAGGTGGAGGCGGAAGCCTTGCACAGCGTTTCATTGACGCGGATAAACCATGTCTGCTCCTGGCCGTGGCACAGGAATGCGCTCACGCCGACCTGCTCAGCACACGCAGTGGTGTGGGGGTGTGAGTTGACGGGCGGGGCATGGTGTGCGGCGGGCGCCACAGCCAAGCGCAAGGTGTGTGCTGGTGGTGTTCGTGATGGCACACAGACAGTGCGCCACACGCTGTTTGTACAAGGTACTGCACTTAAAAAAGACAGCAAAAGCGCAACCACGCCACAAACCACACCGCTGCGCAGCCCGTTGCACCAGCACTGCAGCAGGTGCAGTAGCTACTGCTGCCAACGCACTCGCGCCAAAGTCACACCAAGCCAACAACGGCAGCACCGGCACTGCTGGACAGCAGCACCCGACGCATCATCGTCACAACCCACCCCGCTCAAACACCACACCACCAGCAACACCAGCAATTGGTGATCGCTCACCTCCTCATCCGGCAGAAACGTGCGCAGCGCATAGCCGCCAACAGGGAAGCTCTGTGCCCCAAGAGCGCGCTTCACCAGCTGTGCCACAAATCTAAACACGCTGCGGCGGTACGTCTCTGCCGCGGGCGCAGGGCGCAGCAGCCGCAGCAGGTCCTCCACACGCCGGTCCACCGCCAGCGGCTGCGTGTTGGTGGGGATGAGGTCCAGCGGCAGGCCCGCCTCTGGGGCAGCCTGCGACAACAGGAGTCATGGGTGCAGCAGGGTTGGGTCAGTGTTTGGCCCTCCAATGGTGCACTAGCTGGTACCGGCCATCGGGTCACAAGTATAAACTGCTGCAACGCGTTCGAATGCACAGTTCGCCACGGGTGCAGGCAACTTCAACTGCAACTTCAACCAGCGCAGCAAACCTCCGATGCGCCACCGCAACCGCATGCCGCTTCCACCACACACCAACACACATACACGTGGCAGCTGCGGCCACCCCAACCACCCACCTCCGCCGGCCCCATCCCAAACACCAGCCCGCGGCTGCCGTCCCAGGGCCCCTCCCCCACGCCTGCATCCATGCCCCCGCCGCCATCCCCCATGCTGATGCCCAGCCCCGCCATGCCCGCCGGCCCAAAGCTGCCGCTGCCGGTCATCCACGGGCCCGTGTGGCTGCCCGCGCGCTGCAGAACAGGCAGCGCCGCCGCCGCCGGCTGCCGCGCCAAGGTGGGCGATGTGCCGCTGCCTGCCCGCCCGCCGTTCGCTCCCATGCTCCCCACGCGCTGCCGCCCCCCGCCAACCGCGCCTGCGTCTGCGGGAGTGGGGGAGGAGGGGCCAAAGATGCTGGAGGCGATGCCGCGCAGGAAGCCCTTCTCCTTTTCGTCTTCGGGGGTGGGCGCGCCTGTGGCGGCGGCGCCGGCGGTGCCCGGTGGCGCAGAGGTGTTGGGTGTGGCGGCGCGCTTGGACTGGAAGAGCGGGTCGTCTGCGGGCGGTGGACGGGGTGAGGTGCGTGCGCTCCAGGGGTGAGAAGAAAGAGAGGGTGCGTGTGTTGTGGTGCAGTCAGTTCACATACGGGCGCCTAGCAAAACACCTGTGCCAAGTGCCACCGCCACACACCACGTGTGAAATGACAACTGAGCAGCTCGGTATCTCTGACCAACCAGCAACCGGCACCACAGCAACACCATCTCACTGCCCATCACTCCCCCCACCCTTAACACTCCCAAACTCCTCTCACCTGGGTCCCCAACAATACTCGTGCCGCGCTGCAGCCCCAAAAACGCCCAGTTTTGCAGCTGCCCGGGCGCCCCGCCGGCCGCTGCGCCCCACGGCGCCGCCTCCGCCTCCCCCTCCCCCCCTCCCCCCTGGTCCCCCCCCGCCGCCTCCTGCTTCTCTCCCGCGCCGGCACCTCCCACCGACCCCTCTTCTCCCGGCGGCGCCATGAGCTCCGGCACCTCTGACAGGGACACGCGGCGCTCCGGCACGGCTGCGTAACCCATGGCGTAGCCGTAGCCGAACTGGCCGGGGCTGGCGGCGGGGTTTGTGAGGGAGCCAAGGGAGTAGGCGCTGGAGGACCGCATGAGGTTCTGGTGCTGGAGAAGGAGGTCGTCGACGCCGTCGTCGTCGTCGTCCGAATCGCCGGCGCTGGCAAAGCGCGTGACGCTCTCGACGCGCTTGACGAGGTTGTCGAGGTCGCTCATATCGATGCTGCCCGGCGGAAGGGAGCCGACGGCGACGGGCGCGCCGTAGCCCGCGGACGGCATGAGGCTGGGGAAGGAGGGGATGCGCGTGACGGGCATGAAGGGCACGCCCATGCTGGACGACAGCCGCTCCTCGCTGCGGAAGCTGCGCGGTGAGTGTGCGCGAGAGGAAACAGAGCAATGACTCAGGGGTGTTTTGATGGGACATGCGCACGCGCGTGTAGTGTGTTCAAGTAGTAACACTGCACCAGCAAAATGAGCGCTGGCAAGTGTGCTGTACTTCTCTTGTGCAAGGCACAATCTTCACCACACCCTTGCTGCGCAGTTTTTCACAGTGCACACACACCCCAGCCCCGGTCCCCAACTCCCCCCCCCGCCCCCCCCCGCCGGCTACGCACCTTCCCGCGACGCCGCCGCCCGGCACCGGAGGCGGCATGCCAAGGTTAACACCCGAGCCACGCCTGGCTGGCGTGGGCGTGCCAGAGGCGCCACCGTCCGTCCCCCCCGCGCCCGCCTGCGCGCCGCCTGCGAACGTGGCGGAGCGCTGCAGGCGCCGTGCCGCAAACTCCCTGTCGCGTTCGCGCTCGCGAGCGGCCTTGGTCTTGTCGCGCTCCAGCCCTGCAATGACGCGGCGCAGGGCCTCAACGAGGTCCGCCTGCTGCTGAAGCTGCGCCGCCGCGTAGCCCAGCTGCTGCTGCTGCTCCAGGCACTGCGCCTCCATCCGGTCCACATGCTCCAGAACACCTGGGGTTTTTTTTGGGGGGGGGGGGGAGAGGGGAGAAGGCCATGGTCAGCGTGTCCTTCAGTGCTCTGGATTTCTGATGGTTACTGAGGAAATTGTTTGTAGGCATGCAGCGCTGCTGCATTAGAGCTCCACAACACCTAGGGCAGTCAAATTTACATTCATTATTTGGGGGAGCAAGGGGGACAAAAGGTCATTGTACGCCCCTAATTTCATGCAATGCATGTGTGATAGCTTCAAGACATTGCTGCTTGTAGACATGCAGCACTGCCGCCTTCATTGGTGTACACACGCACAACACCATCCACCGCATGTGCATGTGCACAATGGCGTGCGCGCCGTGCTGCAGCAGCTGCCACAAGCAATAATTTAAAACGCCAACTGACCCACCTGCCACCCGCACTTGCATGCCCAGCATGCTCGTGTCAATGTCAAGGAACTGCACCAGCGCCGGAGACTGCCAGAAGTCCGGGCACGAGCACAGCTTGCGCAGGTACGCCTGCAGCGCCAGCCTCCTGTCCTGCACAAACGCGGGGCTGGTGCTGGAGCCGAATATGCGCTTGGACGGCAGCGGCGGCAGCTGCGGCCCGATGCGAAAGTCCTCCGTTAGCTGTCGGTGCAGCTCGCTGAACTCGCGGTAGCGCCGCCGCAGCGCCCACTGGCCCACGCCTGCCGCCATGGCGATCTGAACACACACAACAAAAGCCAACAGGAATAATTTCTGAGGTGTAAAAGGATGAGGTGTAAAAGGATGACACGCAGGGCATACCATTGAGTGGCTGCAAGGTGGCACAATGCGCATGGTAAGTAGTGTCACGTGACCACGCACAAGCATACTAGCAAGCTGCTGGGGTTAGGGCTGGGTGGACGCGTGCGCAAACAGCACATTGTGTGTCTGCGTACCTGGTACACGGCATAGCTGCCCTCGATCCCCGTGCACACCTCCGCCGTCGGGATGGCAATCTGCATGGTGCGCAGTAGCCGCATGTCAATGCCGCCGCTCGCCGCCGCCGCCGCCGCCACCAGGTACGGCTTGGTCATCAAGGCACTGCCCTGCTCCTCTTCGAAAGCAGAGCCGCCGCCCGCTGCTGACCCCAGTCCTGGCGCACCTGACGCCGTGGCAGCATCCGTGTCGCCCATCGCCGCGGCTGGCGGCGGCAGCGCGTCCACGGCCATGGCGGCTGCTGCGGCGGCACCGTCCATGGCGTTGTCAGCGGGCTGCGGGCTGGACATGGTTGAAGCAGGGTTGGAGGGGCGCTCCAGAGAGGCAGGCACCTCAGGGACAGGCCCCAGTCGGTTGCTGTGCAGGGCCTGCGATGGGAGTGGAAGGCAGCGGCAGGGGCGAATCATGGGCCAGCATCGAATCCGCTGCCACTGTGAAATTTGAAAACATGGTTGAAGTCGCGGGAGTGGCCTGCGTTCATTGTGCAAGGCCGTTCGCTGCGGCATGGCAAATCAGGGCACCACCGTGGGCGCAGCTAGGGACAGCCAAGGTGACGGGGAAGGTAGCAGGCGCGGGCAGATGCGAGGGATGGTCAGCGTGGCAGTGGCGCGTCAGGGTGCCTGGCAGCCTGGCAGCACACACAGTCTCACCAGCAAATCTGCCTGCTGCTGCAGCGCAGGACTCAGGCCGCCCGCATCTTCCAGGCTTGCCCGGGCAGCGGCCGCCGCTGGAATGGAACTCGGGTCTGCCATTGCCGCTGCAGCTGCGGCCACAGCTGCGGCTGCTGCGGTTCCAGCAGCCGCCGCGGCGGCGCCTGCATCGTCCAGGTGCCTGTCGCTGCCTTGCGTGTCATCGGTGGCGGTCTTGATGGGGGTGGAAGCGGAAGGAGTGCTTAAGGGAGGCATGTCATCTGCGAAAGGCATGGGAGAGAAGAGTACGAGGGAAGGGCAACATGGCGCGGGCAGCAGCAGTCGCAGCAGCTCGCGTTAGGGCCAGCTTCATAATTGCTTGGTGCACGAAGAAGCAGTTGAGCGCGCCTAATGCAGCACAGCGACCACACCCCGCCACCACCGCACCCCTCTCACCTGTTTGCATGATAGGGCGACTATGGTCCTAACACGCAGCATGGAGCATGCCCTCCACTCTGCGAGCCGCACCTGCCGCACACAGCAGCTTTGCGGCACACACTAGTAGTGCTGCCGATGCAGAGGTGGTGAGCGCCTTGGAGCTCTCGGCGCCGTTGCAGGGCCGCGCGGTGGAGAAGCAGGTTCAAATGTGGCGGTGGCTCAAGAGGCGCTGGGTCCCGTGTTCTTGGCCGCAACCCTGGTGCCCTAGGAATGGCTTGGATCGAACGATGGGAGCGCAGTCAAACGCACACCGCAGCCGCAGCCGGACAGCAACAACGGTGCGGTTCTTTGTGTGTACGCAATTGCACACGCTGACCGCAAAAGCAGAAAGAGCGCTGCTGAGCAGCTGAGCAGACACACCGCAGGTTCAAGTTGCTGGTGCGTCACACACACAGCAAAGCAAAGCAAAGCAACACGCTACCCGCACACAACCCGCGGCAGCGGGAAGAGGGCGTCAGCAGCATTGCATTGGCTTTCCCGCTGACATGAGGCAACAAGATGTGTGCAGAATCTTCATGTATACCGTGCGCGCCACACATTGCAACTGCCAGCCACGCGGAGGGCTCGGTATCACAACGCAGACATTGCCGGCTGGCAGCATCACGACCGCGGCTGCAGCTTGGCCTGCCGCAGCAGCTCGTTGAGGTTGGTTCGCTGGCTGTTGAGCCTGTTCTCCAGGTAGGCCTGCCGAACGGAAAAGCAGGGCCAGCAAGACAGCAATGAGGGCTATATCAGTCACCAAAGGAGCCATCAGTCCATGGGTTGATAGGGTGCTGATGGAGGCTGGTGCACCTGCACCTGCTCCTGCCGTTGCACATGATTTGTGCTGCTGCTGCTAACCGCCCAACCCCGAATGGGCGCAACACCTGTGAAAGTCTGATTCGTACACAACAAACTCCAGCTACGTTGTTGAGTTGCATGGCGGCCGTTCAGTGCCCAAGTGCCGTGCCCATCCGAAGTGGGTCAGGATGCTCCGCTCGACATAAAGTCCGTACCCCTTGCAACGCGCATATGCCAGCCACCATGGCATAACAGCTACGCATGTGGGCCATATGTGCGCAGGTGCGAGCGGAGTGCATAGGCCCACCTGTTTGCCCTTGAGCTGCTGCTCCGCCTTGGCATTGTCCGCCGATTGTGTGTCCAGGTGGTCATCAATCTCTTTGCGGCTGTTGAGCATGAAAGCCTTGCCCACAGCGCGGTATGTCCTGCACACGGCCCGGCGGTGTGCGAAACTGTTAATCGGTGGCGTGCATTGGCTGCCTGGGCTGCAGACCCCACCCGCACAAGACGCATGCCACTGGCACGGCACCCATGCAATTTACAACATGTAAATACTTCGAAGTATGCACACTGGTGGTGTGCACTCACTAGCTACTCAATGCATGCCAAGCCACATCCTGCCACGCTTGTCCTTCCCGCCTGTGCCAGCCGTGTACCATGCTGCGTTTGTGACAAACATCGACACATGCAACCAAATAAAGCCATCTGTTCCACCAAATACACCGGAATGCTCACTTGGCTTGCGCTGGCATCCGTGTCAGCTCATTCCGCGTCAGCTGCGCGCGCTTCTGGTCCCGCTGGCACCCCTGCAAGTTGGCCAACACTTCCGCCAGGTCCCTCTGGGTCTGCTCCAGCTGCAGGCACCTCCAAAACACAGGTGTTGTTGGGTGAGTGCACAAACCAGTGGGATCATGGCGCATGGGTGCAGGGCGAGTGTGCATCCACAGCATTTGACACCGCAAGTGCCAAGCTGTGAAGTAGGTTGGCATTGAGAGACATACATGGAGGTGCCCACACATGCTTCAAGTACGTGAAGTGTATTGCAAGGCATACCAAACTTAGTACTGATGCGTGGGCTTCGCAACAGCGGCAAGCATCATTGTGCCGAGGAAATTGCACGAGTGTTGTCCACTGCATGGTGCAAAAAAACACCACAATGACAGCCCTGCAAATGGCCACGGCTGTGTACACATGCACACAGCAGCGCTCGCCGGCAGCAGACCAAACCAGCGGCACCACCACCACCATTGACACCACACTACATGCCACCGTTGCAGCCAGTGAGCGCCAGAGCGCAGCGCACCTGGTCACTCAGGTCCCGGATCTCGTCAAATGTTTGCTTGTCCATGCCCGCTGGCACACCGCTAGCCTCTCCCGCCGCTGCCTTGCGTGCAGCATTTGCCGCAGCGGCCTTCTTGGCTTTGACCATGCGTGCCTGCAGGCACGTCCAGACATTGCCATGGTGACGCCGTGTGAAACCAAGCATGACATGCCGCTGACATGAACATGGGTGTACGCAACTGCTGGTGCTGCAAGACTGGCAGCGCTGCACAGGACCGCGTCAATAAAGGGCGCCATTCACTTTCAATAGCCTGCCTTACTGGCAACCGCCTATGAAACTCGCACAAGCAAGCACCTTAGCTGTCCAGCAACCACACGCCAGGTGGACATACTGCCAAGCACCAAGGCGCGCAAGTAGCAACACCTTTTCTCTGGGTGCGGCAGCAGCTTTTCTCTGGGTGCGGCAGCAGACAATGTGTACCTGCCGCAGGAGGTCAGAGTTGGAGGGGTCCCTCTTGAGCCCCTGGTTGACCACCTCCAGTGCTTTGTCGATTTCACCAAGCTCCAGCTCCGCCGCAGATAATCTGCAGGCGGTTTCGGATCCAGAAAGAAACACAAGCTTTGACTTGGCTATGTGTTGTACATGCATGAGTTTTGCACTGAGGCCGTAAACGCACACCTGTCTGATGCTGGCCATGGGCAATAGTTGCTGATGTGGGTGCAAATTTTATTTTTTGAAAATTGTAGTGTCGCCGACCAACAGTTGGCAGACGTCATGTGTGTGTGAAAGTGTCATGCAAAAAAGTGGCATGCCACACATTGCAAGCTCAGCCCACACCCTTATCAGTGCCATGCACGCAGTGTAATGTCGCACCTGTAATAGCCCTTGACGAAGTTGGGGTCGAGCTCAATGCACTTTGCCGCATCGTCCGCTGCCTCCTTGTGCTTGCCCAGGGAGGCATAGCACGCGCTGCGGTTGCTGTAGTACACGTGATTGCGCGCATTCTGGAAGGAACCACATGCAGAATGCAGCAGAGTCAGCATATGTATCATTAGCTGGCCATGGACATGGAACAGCATCAGCGAAGGAGCAAAGACCAGGTACGCACACACGACATGGCAAGGCTGGCAGGGTCGCTACTGCTGCTGCATCCAGCACTTGCGAGCTACGCCATTCGTGCTTCTCGTGTGGTTGGCAAAGCCAGCGGTGGTTGGCTCACCAGCTCGATGGCTTCAGTGTATAACCGGATGGCCTCGTTGAAGTCCTTCGACGCGAACGCGGCGTTGCCGGCACTGCGGAGCGCAGAAGCAGTAAGCAGCACCATGGGTGTTTGAGGGTAGGATCACGGCAGCCACTACGAGGCATCGAGGGGTGAGATATTATCGGAGGCGAGCCCAGGCACAGCAAGGAGGGTGCCAAGCGATTGCTGCTGCTGGGTTGCTTGCCTCGGTCGTTGATGATTCAGGGCAACATGGCAGATCTGGGCACATCCCCACCTTTTCTTGCCCTCTGCAATGGCGTTCACTTCTTCTAGGCTGCTCATGGTTGTCGCGTGCGTCTGCTTCCAGCCACCGGCACGAGAAGAGACTGTCAGGATCAATGAGGCGCTGCTAGGTGTGTGTGTTAGATTGCAAACAAGCTGCTCGTTCCTTCCGGGTGTTTCGCCCACTCGCCCTCTCGCCCAAGAGGGCGGCGGCCACGTGGCGATTGGAAGTTGCCTGGATATTTGACCTGTGTCACGCATGAATTTGAGAAATAGCTTTTGCAAGGAGGGCTGGGTTGCCTGTTGCCTGTTCTGCAGCGCTACAGTAAGCAAGCCACAACATGGCCACCCAGCCACCGCGAGCATGTACGTCAGCTGAGGTGCGGCTACACTGCACTGGCAGGCCTGGGGTGCCACTGACTGGGAAGTACTTTTATTAAACTCCGCTTAGGGCGCGGAAAGCCCTTTGCACACGGTGCGCATGACCAGAAAAAGGGATCA
>JAULBY010013280.1:0-22600 GCA_032358315.1 Ophiocytium majus | reverse complement strand
ACCGGAGAAATTGCTTCTTTGTTACTGCTATGTTGCTGTTGCTGCTGTTCCCACTGGGTGAAGTGAACCTGTAACACTACTAGTAGTAGTACACATGTGTGAACAAGTGTGCACTGTCCTGTCTGAGGTACCACGCCGACTTGAGTAGCTTAAAACCCTTCTCACTGAGTCACTGGAACCACATATTGTAGCAGTGTGCGCTACATGTCGCAGTGGTTAACTGTTTGAATAAGGAGCGCTCAGTTAACTAACTGCACACGGCCTACGCCACGTGTGCTGCGGCGCACTGCGTCATTGACCAGGTCCGTGCCCACTGCAGCACTGCCACATGGACGACCCACCTCACAGGGGGACAGAATACGGTGACAACAGCAGCAGCACAGCTGTTTCTTTTGTTTAGCTGCCCTATAATACAGCAGAGTTGTCATGCAGACAGGATGGGGCACTCTGCTACAGTGTCCCCGTGTACTCTTATTAAACTCCGCTTAGGGCGCGGAAAGCCCTTTGCACACGGTGCGTGTGACCAGAAAATCAGACGTGTACTACCCATGCTTGCAACGCCCTGTGTTGCCTTACATGCTGAGGGGGTACCGTACCACCTTGAAGTCGAACCTTGAGCAAGGCACAAGGCCCACAAAGAAGCAACACAGCAACACAGAAGTAGTTGTTGAATTATTGTCATAATATAGTGCCGCAGCTCACCTTAGCAGGAAAGAGTGCATGCAAAATCAGTCACTTGGCATACGGCTACCATAAGCACGCAATACATAAACACACCACAGCAGAGAAGTGGTTGTGCGGCAGTACCGCAAGCGCCGTGCATGGCTGCAGTAACCTACTAGTAGAAGACGCACCATGTGACACATTGCATACATGTGCACTACCGTGCTGCATCACCGGAAAACAACTCAAGTTTGTGGGAATCTGTTGTGAGCTGTGGCATGGCGGCACCCACCTGCATTGCACCCCTGCGCACCGCTTGGCGGCTGTGGCTAACTAAGTACGCGCACATTACCATGCATCTGCTGTATTCCCCCTCTATCCACGACTCTGCTGTAGCGAACTTGCTGCTGTCACCGCACACTTTCTCACGGGCACCAGCTGAAACGAAATACTTTTTCGCGGCAAAAGAGTTCACCTACAGCATGCGGCCGTGAGGGCGGCGCAGGCGGCTGTCAGCGGCACCGGCGCACCCGCCTCTTCTTCCGAATTAACCGCTGTCCGTAGTACTGCTGCATCCACCGCTGCCGTTGCTGGCGCGAGCAGAGCCGGCTTTGTTGCTGCTGTCGCCATGGCACTGACCCCGCTGGCGCCGCTGGCGCCGCTGCCACCGCTGCCACCACTGCCGCTGTTGCTGCCAGCAGCTGTTGCTGGTGCCAGGACCAGTGCCCCGGGGCCCAGCAGTAGGATGTCTGAGGCGTCGGTGCTGTTGCTGTTGCTGGCGCGGCAGCTCTGGAAGTGATGGCTAGAGCTGTGGCGGGCACTGCTGCAAATACATGGCCACTCCCCGAGTCTTTACTGAGGCAGCAGAACGGTTTTTGAGGCAACGCTGCTGATGCTGTTGCTGTTGCCGGCCGCCGCGGGCCGCGCGGCATGCCGGCAGCTGGGGATGGTGGCCAGACGTGTGCTGAGCACTTTTGCTGCTACTTCAACATCAACTTCAACAAGGCCACTGCTCAGCAGAAGCAGCTCTGAGGCGTCGCTGCTGTTGCTCTTTGGTGGCGCAGTCGCCGTATGTGCTCCGGCGGGTGCGGCTGCAGCGTGGAAAGGCGTGCGGCGACACCTAGCAGTGCTGCAGTGGCCACGGCTGGTACAGTGGGAGCAGGCTCTGTGCAGGTGGCCGTGATGGCGCATGATGCACAGCGGCGCGTGCGCGGCGCCGTGAGCCCTCCCTGGAGGCACTCAGCGCATGGCGGGTTTGATGGCTCCATGCATGCGGACGCACGGCGCAGGAGTGGACAGGTGACAACGCAGCGTGGTGGTGACATGTGGCACTCGCTTGCGGCGGCAGTGGTGCGTGGCGGCGCGCCGTGGCTGGTTTGGTGTGCGGTGGCAAAGACACCGCTCGGGGTGCGGTCGTCACAGGCGTTTTGCGTGGCGGCGGTTTGGCGCGTGCAAGGCCATGGCGACAACGCGGCGCTGGGCGGCTCCATGACTCGTCGTGTTGGTACGCATGCTTCGAAGTACTTCGTATATATATGCTAATGTGCACGGTGATGGTGTGGCAGCTGTCGAGGCGGTGCCAATGGCCGTCACTGCGGCCACGCTCAGTGCCAGTGCTGCAGTGGCACTCACAGGGGGTTCCGAAGTCGCTTGGGTGGGTATTAAAGCGGTAACTGGCGTGCCTGCAGCAGCGGCAGCGCTGCAGTTGGCGCATTCACTTGTAGGCGTCGGAGTGGTCGCACTGCAGTTCTGGCTGGTGCCACTGCTCAGTGGCAGTGCTCCAGCGGCACTCAGAGGGGGTTCCGAATCGCTTGCTCGGGTGGGTTTAGCGGTACATGGCGTGCCTGGCGGCAGCGGCAGCACTGCAGTCGGCGGCCTCACTTATAGGCGTCGCAGTGGTCGGCGGGTGGCCGCTGTTGAGCGGCGGACACAAGTGCCACCCGTGGACGCTTGAGTGCAGAGCTGCTGTATGTGGAGCTGTCCAGGCTACGTTGGTTGCGGTGTAGTTGGGGTGCACAATACCGGGGGGGGGTCCTATGCAGTGTATATGCATGTGCTTGCATTCACGCGTGGGACATACCATATCCCTGTATACTTGAAGTAGTTGTCACTGCTGTGTAAGGTGCTGCACGCAGCGGCGGCATTGGCGCAGCCTGCAAGTATCCACGCCGCAGGGGGGGGGTATGTTGCCAAGTGCAGTGCCCGCCTCAAGCGTCGGTATACCTACAGTTCCGCAGGATTTAGCAGGCACGCAGCAGGCAGCACATGGGCGGTGCTTGCTTTAATGCAGGATCTCATATCACAGGATGGGCAGAGCCCACCCCTTGCAGGACTTTATACATTGAGGGGCCTTAGGCTTGCAGAGCACATCGCGTGCTCCATTTGTGCACACCACGCTTCCCGCGCCCCAACTGGAATTTGAATTTGAAAAAAGTACAGTAGATTCCAAAACTGTTGACAAAATTGGATTACCCGCTTAAGCTGGTGCTGCGAAAGCAAAAGACCCCCCCCCCGTGCAACCCGCTGCCGTGTTGAGAGTGGGCGGGCACTGCGGCGCCTGGTACATAGCGGCACGCTGCATTAAGCACGCCGCGTGCGCACTTCAGCACCTAAGTGCAAGTGGCCAATGACTCAGAGATGTCCCTGCCGCCGACCACCACCCGCCAGCGCACCCCCTGAGCGCCGCTGCCGGCGGTGCCGCCGCTGCTCCCCCAACGCTTCACACTGCCCAGCAGGCTGAGCGACCGACCGCCTGAGGACGCGCGTGTGACGCTCACGCCAGCATCCGCCAGGCGATCACTGTTTGCAGCAGCAGAGGCAAGCTCTATCAGCGCCTGCGCAGCCTCACGCTCCACATCCGCATCCCCAGCGTGCGCGCGTACGGCAGCCGCCAGCGCACCCGCCGCTCCCTCCGTCCCCATCGCCACACGCTCCTGTGTGCTTGCCTTTGCCAGGATGCTGCGAAGGGCCTCACACCCGTGTGCCGCAACACCAGCATCTGACGCACACGCCACGAGGGCCGCACACACAAGGGAGCCCAGCTGTGCCGCCTGCACCTGCGCCGCCGTGGCCGGGTCCAGTGACAGCGCCGCGACGGCACGGCAGCCTGCGTGCTGCACCGCCACATTACCAGCATTGTCCCTCAACGCATCCGCCACGATCGACGCTGCGCCGATGGCTGTCAGCCGCGCACGGTTGGTTTTGCCGCCATCGGGTGCCTCCCAGCACGACGCCAGGTAGGCTATGGTCCAGCACACCGCCTGCTGCACACGCGCGCGGGGGTGGCGCCGTGCAGCGTCAGCGATGGCCGGGCACACGAGTGCCTCTCCTAGGCGTAGAGCGAGCGGCAGGTGGAATGCCAGGGCGCGCGCCGCCTCGCACGCGCGCAGCGCCACGGAGGCGTCTTCCTGAAAGCGCTGCAGGGCGCCAACCACACACTCGGCAGCGCCTTCCTTGAGTAGCTCCTCTGCGAGCAGAGACGCTTCGACCGCCTGCGTTGCCACGAGGCGTGTGAGGGCACGACAGCCCTCCGCCTGCACGCTCGCCACGGCGGCGTGCTTCTTCAGCAGCGATGTCACGAGCACAACGGCTTCCAGTCCCGCTGCCTGGCGCATCCGCAGTATCGCCTCGCCAGCGCCGCCGCCGCTGCCACTACCACTGGCAGTGGCGTCACGGTCCCTGCCGGGTGTGCTCTGCGCAGCTGGTGTGATGGCGGCAGCGTCACCAGTGTCTGTGCGCGGCGGTGTGGGCGGGGGGGCCCGGCGCGGCGTCCACGGCATGCTCCTGCGCACTGGCACCGGAGGCGGTACCTCCTGCGACGGGTTTGACCAACCGCTGTCGTCCGCGAGTGCCACCACGGTGCTGGTGCTGGCGCTGCTGGAGTACGCCGCTGCCAGCTCCCCGTTGAAAGCATTCACCGTGGCAGGCCCTGAGCGCGATGATGTTGCGCCGACGCTGTTGGACGGCGCCAGCATATGCCCCTTGCTGCGCCCGTTGGACGACGCTCGCGGGTCGCCACCGGGAAAGCCGGACACAATGCGGCCCAGCGCCTTGGCGAGCTCAGCAGCTGTGGGTCGCTCTGCTGGGTCCTGCCTCCAGCCAATCTCCATGAGGGCTCGAACGGCATCCATGTCCTGACCGTGCGCGCACGCGGAGTGGGGAACCACCTTGGGGCGCTCCCCCTCAACGCACACGGCGTGCATGATGGCGAAGTCTGTGGCGGCCGTGTCGAACGGCAGGCGCGAGCACAGCAGCTCGTACATAACCATGGCCAACGAGTAGACGTCGCTGGCGGGGCTGCACTTGTTGCGTGCGGCCTCAGGAGGCGACCAGGCGACGGTGCCGGAGGCGCGGCGCGTTGACGCGTTCCTGCTCGCCAGCTTGATCTGCAGGGTGATTGTGTGCGTTTAGAAGCCGGGACAGGGGAGGGAGGGCACATCAGCATCATCAGGGCAGGTGCTGCTTGTGTTTGTGTTCTGGTGTGTGTGTGTGTGTGTGTGTGTGTGCGTGTGTGTGTTAGCCGGGGGGGGAGGGGCGCGTGCACTTGCATATCAGGTGCTGCTTGCATGTGTGCTAGGGGGGGGGGGGAAGCGTGCAGACAAGCATCAGGGGGGGGTGCGAGGCATGACAGGCTGTGTGGCTGGTGAAAGGGAGAATTGCCGTTTTTTTTACTGGCAGTGGTTTCAGAAACGTCGACGAAAGTGGCGCTGTTGGGAGATGGACAATGTCAGATGTGTTCACTTGAGTCACTGCAACGCCGAAGCGCATGCCACCGGTGGCCAGTACAGCCACTCTTCTGACCAGGTGCTTCGGTATGCACAGAGGTTCACAGCTTGTGCCCAGCGCAGTATCGCTGCAAGTGCCCTGCTTGGCTTCTCTCACGTGCACCACATGCAGAGACTGGGTGCTTCCTGCGCCCCTCCAACTTGGAGCTTGTAACCACGATGCCACACTAAAATAATAAAAATGCCGACAACAAGTGAAGCTGTGGTGTGTATGGCTTTCATGTGAGCAGGTGCTAGCCCACTTCGCGGCTGTGCACAGGAGGTGTCAGTGCGCAAGCTGTGCCACAGGGCACTCTCAAGGGAGTGGCACACTGCCAACCCACGCCACCACGCACCTTGCTGAGGCCGAAATCGCACAGCTTGACCATGTAGCCATCGTGTACCAGCACGTTGAGAGACTTCAGGTCGCGGTGCAGTATGGAGCGCGTATGCAGAAAGGCCACCGCCCGCGCAATGTCCCACATGATTGCCACCCGCAGCACCCACGACAGCTCCACTTCGCGGTGCAGTTCATGCAGCACATGGAACAGGCTGCCATGGGGGGCTAGCTCCATCACCAGGCAGAGGTTCGGGCTCACGGTGCAGGCACCTGTGGAGAGGACGTGTGCAAGCCATGGCAGTGGTTCGGTGTCATCAAGAGTGGTGTGTTGTGGAAACCACCTGGCAACATTGGCAAGACAGCTGCAGGCACGTTCAACGCCCCACCAATGTAGGGCAGAGCCAGGGCACACAACCAGTGTTTCTGCTTCAGTGCTGAAGCAGGTGTCACATGCAGCTTCTACTGGGGCGTGGCAGCGTGGAAACATCACTGTTCATACTTGTGTGTGTTACATTGCAACTTTCCAGCATGAAGTACATCGCGCATGCCAGTAGTACCTGAGCATCGCACCAGCACAACAGCAGAGTGTTTTGGCTACTACTAGAACTGCTTAGAAAAACCGCAGGCGCATATGTGATGCAACTGTGTCTCAGACACAGTCGCCGCACTGGCTGCTACTTAACCAACAAACATTTGATTAACCCTTTGTGAAGTACGTCAACAAGTATTAGTTCACGAAGTATTAAAGATCAAACGCTTGCCGTGCAAGCCAAAACACAACATAATGTTGGGTGTATGGTGTGGTAATCAGGAGCATGTGTCGACCCCGTGTCTGTACTGTGTCAGTTTGTGTTAGTGTAACTCCTGAAAAGACCAGAGCCACACATGGTGGGGCGTAGGCGTTTGCAAGAGCAATCCTGCCCAGGCGCACACTTTCCACAATGGTCACCCGTTGCTACTTAGCGCCACATTGTGGTTGGCACTTGCAGCCAATGACACCGTC
Source organism: Ophiocytium majus (assembly GCA_032358315.1). NCBI lineage: Eukaryota > Xanthophyceae > Mischococcales > Ophiocytiaceae > Ophiocytium > Ophiocytium majus. Next base: position 15,831 of record JAULBY010013280.1, on the reverse strand, counting down.
ATGTGCATTATGGCGCACGTGAAGACACATCTGCCGGTATTTCCATACTTCAACTTGGCCACACAAAATTCAAACCCAAAATTCAACTCTATTGAACCTTCAACTCTACTGATGTTCAGAAGTTGAATAAAATAGCTGCGTTGGGGAGCTCAAGCTTACAACTGGTTGTAGCCACCGTCAAGGGGCACCTGCACATGACCTCCGTGTGCAAACTTCAACTACCATTGAGCCACATAGTAAACTTCGAAGTATTTGCTAAGTGGATGTTATTTGGTGTTGAAGTTTATTCAAGTTAAGACACTTGAAGTCATGAATCTCTTCAACTTGAAGTAACTAACTACACCCGTACAATATCGTTATCACACCATACCTGCCAGACACATGTGTGCAGAAGCTATGGCAACTGCATTACCTATGTCAGCAGCTGGGTGCACAGAGATGCACAAAGCATACTGTGGCATCTCTCGAAGCCTGTCACAGCGCGTGCCACCAGCTGGATACTCTTGAAGTTTAGGGACTACAACCAGTTGAAGTTGTGTACGGGCCTCTTGACATGGGCTGTACCATGTACTTCAGTAGAAGTATACGTGACACAGGCTGAAAAATGATAGGTACCTTTTTCGAAGTATGCTCCACAGGGTTTGGTCTCCATACTTACTGGGCTGATAGTACGTGTAATGCCAGCAGTACTTCTTGTAGTATACCGCATTTTGCAGGCACACTGCGGGGCTTTGCGCCAACTACGTGACCCAGCATGAAGTGCGACATGCAGAAAAAACACAGCCCACATGCTTGTGGTACAGGGCAACCCTTCAAGGTTGGAGTGCAGCAACCTTGCGCATACCAGTAGTACCTGCTGTGCAAGCACAAAACAAAGTGTCTTTGGCTAGTACAGGTACCACAGGCGCATGGTTGACACGATACTGTCGCAGGCATAGCCACCGTGTGGCCGCCGGTGTACCACTCCTAATACTGAACATACCCACTTAGAAGCTGTACCATACGGTACTTCACAAGTCTTTGCAGACATGCTGTGCTGCGGCCATCACCGCAAGGGTGCCAGCGCGCAAGAGCCAAAGCGCCTGTCTCACCTAGCAGCTGCACAATGTGCGGGAAATGCAGGGACGCGTGCACCTGGATCTCCCGCCGAAACTCCTCCACATCCCTACGCGAAATGGCCGTCCCTGGCAGCCTCTTGACAGCCACCGGCACCCCATGGTACAGTGCCCTCGTCACCACCCCAAAGCTGCCACTGCCCAGCACGTCATCCCCCGACCCAAACTCCAGGTTGCTGGCGTCGACTTCCGTGAAGCCCACAATGTTTTCCCCCGCTTCGACGCGTAGTGCGGTGAGGCGCGCGCAGAGTTCGGCGTGGCGCTGCGTGTCGCGTAGCTCCTTGTCGTAGATCATGCGCTCCAGCTCGCTGTGCAGGTTGTCGAAGTCTTCCTTGGCGTCTCGCAGGTGCTCTTGCGCGGCCTGGTGAGTGTGTGGCAGAAGCGGCAGCATGCAGTGAGCGAGGTGCCATGGTACTATACTATACTTGAAGTACATACATACTACATGCAGAAGTGTGCAACCTCAAAAAAAATACTGTCAAAGTAGTCCTTGGCATGTCACAGGCGCGCCTGGGCGGCCTGTGGGCAGGATTGCAAATACACATCCCGCTTAAGGTTTTACTCCTAGTAACGGGGCACTTCAGAAGTACTTTGAAGTACATGTCAGTGGCAACGTGTACAGGCCACATGTTGGCACGGACAGCGAGTTAGAAGGTGCTCCTGGGCGGCCTGGTGAGTGTGGCAGCAGCGGCAACATGCAGTAGACGGTGAGTGTGGCAGAGGCGGCAATATGCAATAGGCGAGGTGTCATGGTACTATAAGTTTACTTCAAATACTTCAATTATACTTAAATGTAGAAGTGTACAACTTCAAAAAAAACACTGTCATGGTCTTCCTTGGCTCACAGGTGCTCCTGCTGAGCAGCCTGCGGGTGCAGCAGGCAGAGGTGGTGCGCGTGCACAGGCCGCGTTGCCACCGCAATTGGGTGCACTTGGCAGCTGATGGCAGTGTCGCTGCCTGTTGTTGCATATTTTCACTAAGGGATGTGTTAATGGTCATATGCGCCTGGTAGCTGATGTTGTTGTGTTGCAGTCCTGCCTCACTTTGACTTGTGAACCCACACACAGTGTCGCCACAACAACGCACCAGTCTGTCGTCCATGTCGATCTCGAAATGGAGGTCGCTCCTCGCCTCGCTCAGCCTCTGCGTGATGTCCGCCACAGCGTCCCTGGTGGCCCTCGCCCTCGCCGCCAGCGCCAAGAACGACCTCTGCTTCTGGTTATCCTCGATAACCCGCTTCGCGTCTTCCAGCACTTCCTGCAGCCGCTGCAGCGCCTGCCCATCATCATGAGGCGTGCTGCCACCGCACAACACGGACTGCAGCGGGGCGCTGAAGCCCTGCACGCGTACCGCCAGGCGTTGCAGCTGCTTCTTGTTGGCAGGGACGAGCTGCGCAGTCTCCACGATGAACACCACAAGCTGCAGGCACGCCCCAGCGGCGTCGGTGGGGGACACCATGCCGGGTTTGGTGTCCGAATTACTCGCTGCCGCAGACAGCAAACTGTCCATGCGTTTGGCAAGCCTGCTCTGTGTCGTGCCGCGGGCGGTGCAGCACACAGCCTGATGGCAGAAAGGCGGGGGAGGGGGTATAAGCCGCGGAAAGGCGATGGGTTCCCTTCGATGACAGAGGGGAGTTTCCCCCCCGGATCAATCTCAGGACCTTCCTGGTTGATTGGGGTCACGGAAAGTTCTTACCCCCCAGGAGTCTTCTTGGGAACGGTCCAAAAACAAACGTGAGCAGCAGGCACCTGTTGACACACACACACACACACACACCACACACGACACACACACACACACGCCACCACCTGGGCAGCAGCAGCACCAAACGCCACCACACACCACACCACACAGCAGCCACACACTCACCGCGCAGCGGAGCCCGCGGCAGCAACAACACAAGCGCCTCGCTACCACCCACACAACCTGTAGGGCCTCATGCGCTGCTTCATCGCCCCTGCCGTGTGGACTGTGGGATGGCTCCTGGCCGCAGTTCGGGTGGCCGGTGCGTTGGACAGCAACGAGGTTGAGGTGTGCGATACTAGCGGTACCTGCGATTCATGGCTACTGGCAGAAGACTGCGTCAGCTGCGAGGGCGGGAGTTGCGCATATTCTAGTTTAGCGACAACGACGATAACTACCACATCATCAACAACGAACACAACCGGCGACACTCAGCCTGTTGACGGCGACACTGTCAATTACGCGGCAGCGGGCACCGGGGTCAACCTGTATCTGTACCTCGGCGACACTTACGTTTTTGTGCCGGCAGGCGAAAATGTAGATGTAAGCGGCGGCGGGACGTTCGACAGCTTCTGCGTGGAGTCCTACGCTCCAACATCCGCAGCTGGAACGTCAACAGGCATCGTGGTTGGGGCGGTAGTGGGCGGCCTCGTGGCAAGTGCGCTTGTCGCGGCAGGCGCTGTCTTCGTCACGCGCCGGAGGAAGGCGAGGAAAGAACACGGCGAGCACGCCAAAGCGGAGCAGGCGCGGCGTGCCCGGGAGGCACCAGCAATGGTGTCCGCTCCGCTGGGTTCGACAACGGACCTACAGTTTGCCCCTGCTCAGGTTGCCACTGCTCAGGTGTAAGGCTACACTAGTAGTACATGTTGTGTTGCACGGGCCGTTGCTACCAGCCGTATGTATGCACCTCTTTTGTCACTGACATAGAGCCGGCAAAGCTACACAGGCGGCTCATGTCACATGTGCATACGTGCCTTGATGTGCAATCACTGCTGAGCACAAGCGGCAGTGCTATGCATTGTTCTGCAGTGCTATGCATGTGTTCTGTACCAGTCTCTTGTGTTGTCTACTGGCAGTTCAGTGTTGGCGTTGCGCAGCTGATCTGTGTGAGGCGCGGCGCGCTCCCGGTTTTTTTTTGTGCGCAATCGAGCCCGTACTCCCGCTCCGGGGCGCCCCGTTCACTTTTATCGAACACAATTTTTTTCTACTGTTTTGCGGGTTTTGGGCTGTCATTCTTAACTGTCAGTGCTTTGTCTGCTTGCATTGTCGCTGAGTCAGTGCCGCGTGCATGGCCCATGATGGTTGCGGCAGCCAAGTGCAACTCGCACATCTTGGTATTGACAGTGTACAGAGCTGCAGCATGCCACAGTGTATCAGTGGCTATAAGGTCCAGCACTCGATTTGTTTTCCCTCTGCTCCACGCCTGCATGCATGACCTGGGCTCTTTCTTGCACACTCACAGGTGCAAATTAGTACCGTTACCACTGCTTTCTTGAGCTACGGCTTCTAAAGTAGACCATATACTGCCAGTGTATACTATAGTTGAAACGTGCAGTTCATGCTCGTTAAATGCGTGGAGTAGGAGGGACCCAATTTCTTAGATGGCCTGCTCTGATGCTTTCAAAAGAGGAGCAGCGCCGCTCTCTGTGATTTCCAGGTGCTTTGGCCACTGCAGCACTGGCAGTTGGACGTGCCCTCTCACCAGGCCTGTGGACGGACTACAGCGGCAACACCAGCAGCATGAGTTTCTTTTTGTTTTAGCTGCCCTATACATCATGTCATGTAGACAGGATGGAGCTCTGTGCTCCCTCACAAACACCATGCTCGAAGAAACCTGTGTTGCCTTCTAGGCAGCCTCACAAGCTGGGAGATTGCCATGTTGACTTGAAGCTGTTCTCGAAGTGCACTTGCCCACTGTCACAGCGTCACAGCTGCCTGTGGCACTAGGCAATGGTGCATGACAAGCCGTACAAACATGCACAGTAGTTCACTTGCAGGATGTCACATACGTGGTGCATGCAAGGGCGGCACAGGACGTTGCCAGCTGCCAGCCGCACCGGTCCGCACGCATCTGCCTCCGGCTCAACCACCGCTGCTGCCTTCACCGCTGCCGGTGCTGCTTCCACCGCTGCCGCTGCCGCCGCCGCCGCCGCATCTGACACAGTGCAGCCGCCCCTGTTGCGCCTGCTGCCGCTACTGCCACAGCTACTGTTGGTGCCAGGGCCAGTGCACAGCTGAACTTCAACATCAACTTCAACAACTAGCCCCAAAAGCCGGCGCTTCGCGCCGGCTAAAATAAAGTTGATTTTCCCATATGATTTGCATGACCGAAGTTGCTATGCATGTGAAAACTCAATCTAGGAGGGATAAACTCTAGGTCTCCCCACCGGTAGGGGCCGTCGCCCTGGGCGGACCCGTGCAAGGGGGGTGAACAAAGCAAATATGGCGCCTAAGAAGAAGCAGCCATCTCGCACCTACCGAAGCGCGGATTCCATCATAGAGTGTGGTGCGTTCATATATGGTCATCTGCTCAGCGCAGCGCCAGTGCTGTGCAGCAGAAGCAGCAGCGCGCAACGCGTGTCACCACACAGCTCAGGCAGCGGGCAGCGGAAGGCATTGATGCTAGCACGGCGGGACCTGGTCACAACGTCAGCTGGGGCACACCAGCGACCATCGTGACTAATGGGCTGCAGCGCGTTGTGTGTGATGCTGTGTGAATGTCTCGAAACACAGGTTGTGCCCACTGTACAGTAGCACAGAAGTCACACTCCTGTGCAGTGTTAGTTTTGCATGCCTGCTTGCACACGCCGTCATGTACGTCTTGCTGTTAAGTACTTCAAGAAGTACTTAGTGAGCCTGTTGAGTGCCGCTATGTATGTGTTGCTTATCTTTGAGCCCAAGATAATGCCTCATTGTATAAGTAGTGGCGTGGGCATACTGAACAACACGCAAGCTCACAAGCACTCCCTTCACCCCCCGTCCGTTCCCAAAGGGCACGCAATGCGGTGTGCTGCCACCAGCCATAGCAGTGCTCTTTCGCAAAGCAAAAAACTTCCCTTTACCCCTAATTAATTCGCCCCCCTTTTTTGGCGCCCCCCCACCTTTTAGAAAAATTGCCGAGTTCTTCTAAACTTCTAGCTGCACAAGCAGAACTATTTGTTTTCTATTGTATTGGTAATACAATGTAATAATTATCATTTTTTTTTTAACCAAAGGTGTTTTTTGGGGTTACCCGTGTACCATGCCACCGCTCTGCTGGCGGGCGGGTGCCCATCTGCTGGCCGCTGATTAAACCAGACTGGCCATGTCCTATTGCCATTGGTGCCTGTCTGTGACAGTCGCCGCCGCTGCTATTTTCCCTCATATGATGTAAGGGAAGCAGTGGAGGGAGATCTGCGGAGACCTCGACGGCGGCGTGCTCAACCGCGGGCGGAGAGGCACCAGGGGGGAAGGGGGCGGGTGGGCCGCGCGCGGTGGTGAACTTTGCGAAACACCTTAAAGCACGTGCGCAAGGTGACGTCCACAGGCGCTGTCACCCTGAACAGCGGAGGGCAGTTCAGTTCCCGGGTCGGCTGGCACTGCACGGGCACTGCCGGGAGGGCGCCTTCGAGCGGGGGTGCACACCAGAGATGATGGACAACGCTCTCGCACGCAGGAGCCGCAACGACAAGGACCCGCGCTACCCGCAAGAGGCCGTACGCAAGCTTGCCGCAGACGAGATTGCTTTACAGTAGTCCTTCACCCCAACCCCAACCCCAATCCCCCGCCGGACATTTGAGCAGCTGCTGTACCACGTTGTCAACCCACAGGTACCGCAGACTCGGTACCTGCGGCATGCGTTGACGACCTGGTACAGTAGAGCTGTTCAATGCTGCTGTCCGGCGGGGATTGGGGTTGGGGTTGGTGTTAAAGACTACAACAATCTCCTCTGCGGCAAGCTCGCGCACTGCCTCCAGCAGGTAGCGTGGGTGGTCGTCCTTGCTGCGCCTGTGCGCGAGAGTGGGGTTCCCATCAGTCTTTTGTGCACCACTGCCTGGCGGCGCGCTCCCGGCAGTAGTTGTGCACGTGCAGCCCAGCTGAGCCGGAAAGTGGACTGTTCCGCTGTTGAGTGTGACAGCGCCCATGCGCGCCACCTTGAGCGCGGGCTTGAAGGTATCCACAAAGTTCACCTCAGCACGCGGTCCACCCCCCCACCTCCCCCTCTCCCCGGTGCCTCTCCGCCCGCGGTTGTGCACGCTGCCGCCGAGGTCTCCACAATTCTCCTAGAACCACTGCCCTGACATCAATGGAGGGAGAACAACAGCGGCGGCGACAGACAGGCAACAGGACATGCGCCAATCAGCGGCCAGCAGATGGGGTGGCATGGTGCCCTGGTACGCACCAACCCGAAAAAGGCCCCTTTTGTAAAGTACAAAACAAAAGTACTTTGTTTTTAATAGCAACAAACAGTAACTTTAAAAACCCTTGGGAGGTAGGTTGAGCGGCACTCAGCACGAGCTGGCTCAGATGAAACTGTGAACTCTGCAGTGCATCATGAACACTGCCAGGACTGGCAGCCACATATGGCAACTACACCATGAGTTGCGATGCACATACTTCAGAAGTACTTGAAGCAGTTGGCCTCTAGCCATCTCAGTGGCAAACACAGTGTGGGCACACACTCAGCGCATTGTCTACAATACGCCGTCCATTCTCCCTGACACCATTCAAGCCAGGCAGGAACATAGTCACAGTGCCACATGAATTCGCGTACACACATAATGCCAAAACAACAAAAACACCAGTTTTGTAGCTCTGCCGCACCTTGTCGCTGTGGCGTATGCCTCGTGCACCGCAGATACGCACATAGTTCAGGATGTTTTCTATCAGAAGTGCACACATTGACTGTTCAAACTTTGATCAACATGTATCACATGAGAACGCTACTTGACGAGTGCGGCAACTACTCGAAAACTACTTTGCAAGCTTGATGTACCAACACGCGGCCGCACCTTCTTGCTCCGCGCCATGGCAAAAATCATATGCGACCAGAAGTGTATACATTGACTATTCAAACGCGCAGCACCACACAACCGCGCTACTTGAGAAGTGTGGCAAGAACTACAGTACTCAAAACCTACTTCGCAAGCACGATATACCAACAGACGGCCCCACCTTCTTGCGGCGACGGCGGTCAGCAGAGGCGGCGGTAGCAGTGTGGTGTGTGGCCAGGGAGGCGGCACCATGCGACTAGGATGCTTGCGGTCCTTGCTGTAGTTCAACTTGGACTTCAACTGTAACTACAAATACAACAGCAAGTGTGGCTGCGTGCGAGCGGCTGGACTGATGGGTTACTGCGCTTGAGAAGGTGCTTGGCAGCGTGGCACTGTGCCAGCGTGGCATGCAGTCCGGCCACAAAAATAGCACTCCCTACGGCACTTGTAGCGGTGCCTAAACTGCAACAGTGCTGCGTACACTGCACACCTTCAATGTTGTAATAAAGGTAAAGGTGACACCAGAACTAGTCTCCCGCCCGTCATGGGACTCGCAGTGTGTGCTCACGCTTGGCAAACAGGTGAGTGCGTGCTGAGTGCTTGCAGCCGTCACACAGCCCGCCAGGGCTCGTTCCACAAGAGCGCAAAACAGCGCTAGCGACTGATTACTACAGTAGGACCCTTACACGTTGTTGCAAGTGACGACCGGCTCAATTGTCTCGGTCATCACGCACCAGACCAGGAAACGACGGTTGCATGACCCCACCTTCAAAGACTTCCTCTAACCTCTCCGTGTTCTTCTGTAGTTTGTGAGATTGGGTTGATGTCTATGGCAGTCAGGCACAGCAGACGTAGAAAATCTTACCACACAACTCCTATTGTCAACCAGTTGGCATACACCAGTGCCGCTGTGGCGCAGAGGTGGCATTGCTGCAGCTCTACATGCGACCTGTGAACCTGCGCATGCCGCTGATTCTGTGCAATCGGGCATGACCACACGCCAGTCCCAGCAGAACTGCAACTGCACACTTCAAATACAGGAACAAGCACACACTGCTTGACGGTGCGGTCTGCGCAGCACAGCAGCATGCGCAGGCTGCTATTGAGGGCCATTTGTTCCAAAGTGACACTGGGCAAGTCACTTGGTCATGTCAGCGTCGCATCCCACACAGCTGCAGAGGATGGCTTGCATGCAATCATATGATTTTAACGATAAAAACTAGAGCAAGGTCTTTGCTGCGGGGCTCACACCTTGGCACAGCTTCCTGCGTACTTACTGCATGCTTCAGATGTTATACCGGCAAGAACAACCACGTCCTGCTTGAAAGTACGTGGTTTGTGCTGCTGCATCTTAGCCTGCTTCTGGTTATCGAGGGTCATCAGTTTCAAAGTTGGCGTTCATCAAGTCAGCTTTGCATCACGCATACAGTAGCTGCAGAGGACGGCTTTCATGAACTCACGTCTTTTCAGAGATAGAAAAGCTAGCACAAGCTGTTTGTTGCGGGGGTCACACCGTGGCAAAGTGTACCATCTGCAGCGACTTCCTCTTGCATTTGCTGCTACTTCATACTTGTACTTTGTGATACTTCCATGAAGAACGGTTGTTTGTCAGACCTCAAGCCAAGTGGTGAGCGCCACTTGCAAAAAGGTTGACCCTTCTGCAACCTCTGCTTCTGCCACTTCACAGTTGAAGTTTATGCGGGCTTCAAGTTTGAAGTTGTTTATTCGAACACACCTCAAGTGGCGCAACACGCCGCTTGCAGGGGCTGCTCCTCCTGCATCATCCGCTTGTCACTGACCAGGTCCCACTGGCTGGGCAGACTCAGCCTGGTATCGCTCTCGGTGATGCCAATGGACTCCTTCACCTGGCAGTTACAGCGGCAGTTACAGCAACAGTCACAGCGGTACACATACAAATATGTCGCAGAGCGGCAGCTCGGCGTCAACGGGTGGTATGGGAGCGAGCAGTTGCCTAAAGATGGGGGCCAGCTCTGTGTTCACGAGCTAAGGTGCTGGATCATTTCAGGTGGCAGCTGCACTGCCAAGCTGAAGTGGGAACAGTGTGCGCGAGCAGCGCAAAGCCGCCGTTACATGTCAGCATTTTCTGTGCAACAGCAGTGGTGTACTTCACGCGGCCGGTGATTGCAGTAGAAGTGGCAAGCACACTCTTGCAGCGCTGCGCACACTGCACTCCCTGGTTGCAATGAGCTTCTGTGAGCTTGGTTATTGACAGTGGTGTTCCAGTATTGTTCCTTCTGTGAGCTTGGGTATTGACAGTGTTGTTCCAGCTTGATTGACATTGTTGTTCCCTCCAAACAGCAAAGGTGCCGCACTATGATGGGCACATGTGTGTCACTGCATTATAATGGGTGTGCCACTGGAGGGAACTCTTGTTGAGGCGCATGGGAGTGCGTGTGTACCAAGCAAGGGCCAGGAGTGCTTACCAGTGTTTTCTGTCTGCGTCTCTATACGTAACAACTGTGTTGCGCCCAATTTATTTCTCAAGACGGAACCTTCCATGTCGTTCAGTTGGCTAGCACCAGAGCAGCCGCACCGACAAGGAACAATCTGTCAAGAGCCAGCTCTAGCAACAGCAGTGGTGCAGCATAAGCATCTAGGCATGTGCTACTGCTGCTGCCGCTGCTTGGCCTACACCCATGGCACCATGGCAGCATGCCATGTTGTCATGCCGCTGCCGCTGCGCGGGTACCTTGCCTTTGCTGAGCTCGATCTCTTTTTCCAGGTTCTTGATGCGCTGGGTGTAGGGGCCCTGCCCATATGTCTTCAGCAACGCAATGTCGCCCTCGTCCAGGGCGGGGGGGGGAGGCTCCTCGTTCTCGTCGTCATTATAGTCGTTCTTGTTGCTGGTCTGGCACTCGCCCGCACTCATGGCTCACACCCACCCCTGGCGGTGATGCTGCCGCGCCTTCTGCAACTGTGCTGAAGATGTCTGCAGTCTCTCTTGTTGACGCCAAGTGAAGTGGTGTGTTGGCTTGCGCCGCAGGCAATGATGTGTGGGCGGAGGTTGGCTGCTGGCGATTGCAGGCGGGTTGCGGGCCTGCAAGGGGCAGACGGCACCAGCTGTGCCCAGGCGCCGGCAGCTACGTCAACCCAAGGTGTGCGTGCTGCAGCTGAAAGCTTCGCTCAGCAGCAACAGTTGCAACTCACAGCTGCTGCTGAGCACCCGACCGAGCGGCAACATCTTGCGGCAACATCTTTGGTGGTCTCATGACTGCGCTTCACTTGGCAGCAGTGTGTGCTTGCGGCTGCGCAGCACTGCTGCCGTCTACAGCTACGCCACCCGGGGCCACGCTGCAGCAGCTGCGGCTCGCCTGCTTAACTTGGAACACCAACATAAGTTAGCAATGGCCGATTCAGATGCGGAAGGTTCTGGCCAGGCGAGTTTCAGCAACACGCACATGGCTCGCCTGGCGTCACAGGCTCTGCCCCAGGGGGCCTCTCTCTCTCCTGCGGCAGTGACGCTGCTGGGAAGCTGCTGCAGGGAATTTGTGAAGGCTATGGCGGACAGGCTGGCGGGGGAGCGAGCGGGAGGCAAGCTTTTGACGCCCGAACAGGTGGGCGCCGCCGTCATCACTTGCACGACAGCAGTAATTGAGGACTGGCCCTCCACTCTCACGGCTGCATCTGGCGCCGTGTTCACTCTGGATGCGGACAATCACGTCTCGCTGTTGAGGGCACCCCCTCCACCTAATCAGGCTACACGTAGTTTTATACAGGTGCGCACATGACGCCATGTCTTTGCTCAACACAAGAACTTCGACCAATCGTCTGCTGCGCTTGCTGCGTGTACGTTGTGCACTGCAAAAGCAACCTGCTGGCATCGTTTGCACATTGGCACACCAGTGCACAACTAGCCTCTGCCAGCCACCTTTCCTCGCTGCTGATGCTGCACAGTAGCACCAATGCAACTGTACATGCATTTTGATGCTGCTGAGAACAGACAGGTGTTACACTGCTGAGCATGCTGCTGCCGCGCTGCTCAGCCACAATGTGTGGTAGTCTGCTGAGCACCGTCATGCGTGTGCTTGCTGCTCAGCACAGGTGGATGATGTGCTGCTGAGCATGGGCCTGAAGGACATTGTAGCACAGGCACAGGCGCAGCAGGCAGCTGACGGCGGGGAGGGGCAACAAAAACCGGTGAGACTGGCTGCTGAGCCACCTGTCCATTACCACCCAGTTACCTCTTTTTGGCGCCCAGGCTCCCACGTGCGTACAGGACGCGCCAGCTGTTAAACAGGCGCAAGCGTTGACTACTCTTCCACCCCGCACTGCATGCGCTAGTCACCGATGTGGTGAGCCGGATCAGCTGTCACTGGGTCTGCACATGGCGTGCGTGCTTGGTGTGGCTTTGGGGTAAGTGCTGGGACGCAGTCAAGCATATGGGCACCTAGTCGTACCTCTTGTTAGTGTGTTTTATCCACACCCCTCATTTACCTACACACAAACAAAAGTAATCATACTTGGTGTGCCATTCTCATGTGTGCATGTACGCAGCCTCGCAAGAAGGCCAAGAAAGCCAAGTACACATCAGAGGAGATGGAGGCCCGCAAGGCTGCTCAGGAGGCCCTGTGCGGCCAGGCGTGGAAAGACCTATATGGCTGACGCACCAGGGCTGCTGATGAGCAAAAGATTACCGCTGAGCAAGGCGTGACCTGCTCAGCAGGTGCCGTGCGGCCGTGCATGGGTGCGCCTCTACTGCTGAGCAAAGTTGCTGCGGGGCATGGCATGAGCTACTCAACAGACACACTGTACGGGCGTCCATGGAAGCGCCTTTAGGGCATCTGTTGCCCAGGGCGACTGCCGCATGTGCAGTGGCAGTGCTGCATCAGGCGTTGAGCGCTACTGAGCACGGGTATGGGGGAGGCGCTGGCGCGGTGCTGCATGTGAACACCTAGGCTTTGTGCAGGTAAATACCCAGGTATTTCTGCAGGTAACTACCTGGGTCTTGCTGCGCCGCCTGCACAGAGCCTGTCAGGGGCATGGCAGGTGGCACCCTTGGTGGCGTCCACAGGTTTTCACTGCCGCGCACGCGGCACCCGCTGCGGGCAGCACAAAGGATGGCACCCCAAGTTTAAAGTGCCGCCTCCGCCAGCAGTCAGTGGCGGCTTGTTGCAGGAGGCTGCTTGCCCAGCAAAGGCACCGGCACCGCTGCTGTCAAAGCTAGTGATAGCTGTCAAGTGCCCACAAGCTGGTGAGCAACCTGCACGGCGCTTGCATGAGGTGCGCACGAGGGAAGTGGACAGACCCCATTTGCCCACACGCACCAGTGAACCGCGGAAGCACTGCCCGCCACGGTCACGGCAACCACACAACACCGCTGATCCATGTAAACCTTGAGGTGCAACCACTTCCACCACACGTCGCTGCCACTTGGATGTCTGGCTTGGTCTCGCTGCAACAATGTCTGGTTCCATGCCGGAAATTCGAGGCTGCCCCGTGATAGCACGCACACATTATCCAAGTTATGTAAGGCAATATATATCAACAACAACTTCAAATTTTCAGATTGAGGCGTGCTGTATGCATGCCTGTGTGCTCTGGCCTGCCTTGCACAGACTGGATATTTGCTGATGTGCACCACTGTTGGCATTTTCACAGGTGATGGCGCCTGACCAGCATCAGCGGCTCAGCCGTGCTCAGCAGCACCTGTGGCAGTGCAGTCGCTGCCAGTCAGCACAGCTCTGCAGTGCACTGGTGCAGCAATAATCTGACCCGCAACTGTAGGCGCATGGCAGTGCATAAGTGCAGTGACACTCATGCAGAGATAATGTGACCCGCAAAGTTCTGTATGTTCATGGCAGTGCATGCCAAAAAAACCTGCCATGTCACCTGTGATCAAACAGCATCGCCAAGAAGCCTCTCTACAGGGATTTTGGAATTGGCAGCTTGACGGCGGCCTCAGTGCGCGGTTGGAGGCTGTCTCTGCAGTGTGCACGCAGGCTGCTGTCCCAACGACTGCTGCAACGGCACTACTAGTAGCTGCATCTGCAGCATGCTGCAATGCCAGGCGATCTGTTGCGCAGAAACGGTGTTCGAGTGTTGCCAGGCGAGCAGGCTGGTGCACAGAAGTGGTAGAACGGACAGCCAAACTGCACTGTGTGCCTGTCATTCTATGCACCTCCGAAATGGCATGTACTATTATTAAACTCCGCTTAGGGCGCGGAAAGCCCTTTGCACTCGGTGCATGTACTACACCATATAGCAGCAGCAGTTCAACTCAACAGCAGCAACAGCAACAGCAGCGCCCACAACCGAGGTTCGCAGCTCCAAAAAAATATGGCACCGGGCAGCATTTGGTAGCGTCGGTGACTGCTGTGGTGGAGCTTGGTGTCTTGAATGCACTTTTAAGACCTTGCGCAGCAATTCTGAGTGCCTACCTTTGTGTGGTATGGCCGCAGGCGAGGTGGGGGTACTGTTGCCTCAAAACGATGGCTCTCAAGGTGTTTTCCCACAGAACCGGCAGCATGCTGTGCTGCACGCTGCTCACTACCCATGACAATTTTCCCTTCCCAGTTTTTGCATTGGCAACATTGCATAATTTGGTACAGTGTAAACACACACAGCAGTGCAACCAAAACAGCATAGCAATGATACTAAAAACATGACTTCCAGCACTTTTTTGAGCAGGCTGCAGGGTGTCACATAGTTAAGCCAGCCAAGCATTCCGCTTGTACTTGTATTAAGCTCCGCTTAGGGCGCGGAAAGCCCTTTGCACACGGTGTGCGTGTGTGACCAGAAAAGCATGACCAGACACACTGTTGCAAGCGAACAAACTGGCAAGCTGGCAATGCTCAGCACTGCATACCCTAAGGAAAGCCTGGCATGTTGCCAGAGCACTACTTCAACGGATTACAACCCAAGTCCCAGGGGACCTGCTCCCACCCCCACCCAGCTCCCGGTACACCATGCTACCCCCACACACCAAAGCGCCATGTACTCCATGACACGTGCCGACAGTGCCATCTGGTGCGCCGCCGACAGGGCAAGGCCCTCCAGCGCCAAACGCCGCGCCGCCCCGGGCACCGCCTCTCGTTTCGCGTACTCTTTCGCCACTGCCGCGAGCAGGCGCCTGCCCTAAGGGCCGATGCTGCCGAAGGAACCAAGTGCCTGAGTGGCAAGCTTATACACAGCAGCGCAGTTGAGGTCGAAAAGCAGTTCTTGACTAAACAACAACAGCAGTTGCTACACTCAAAGAGCGAAGCAACTTACAGCAAAAGTGTGCTCCTGAGTACATGTAGCATGCAAATGTACTTGACCACAGTACCTGCCACCCGCTGCAAGTGCCGATGTAAACCGCATGCCATGGCATGTACGTTTGAGCAGCTCATCATACATACTACTGTAGTATTTATGGAGTACGTATACATGTACTCCAGTGCCCCAATTTCATGCGTCACACGCTGGTACATGCAGCGGCAGGCTTTGTGTTGGAGCCACCGCCGGAGCAGCCACAACGGACCACAACGAGAGGCGGGCGGGGCGTCCGAGTGGGCAGGCCGGCCCGCCATAGGATATACCGCCGTCTGGAGTCCCTACCTCATAAGTGAGGAGGGGGGGTTGCTGCAGCTGCTGCCGCTATTGCTGCTGCTGCATGGCATACATCGCAGCCTGACGCAGCGCAGGAGCTCCAAAGCAGCAGTGAGACCAGCTAAACCAAGGGAGGCGGCCTGCCTGTCAGTACCGCTGCAGAGCAATCGCCGTGTGCCGTAGCAGGCCTACACAGCGATAGTGCTTCTGAAGCTGGAGAGGCCTGCTGGTTGGCCTGTCAGGCCCCCAACTTGAAGTTAAACTTGAAGTTTGTGTATCAGTCATGGGAGACTTGAAGTTACATGTCTGCACTTTTTTAAACTCCGCTTAGGGTTAGGGCGCGGAAAGCCCTTTGCACACGGTGCGCGTGACCAAAAAAAGGGATCAGACAGGTGTAGCGAAAGAGCTGGCAATGCTCAGGATTGCGAACACTAAGGGAGGTCTGGCATGTT
>JAULBY010013269.1:0-22602 GCA_032358315.1 Ophiocytium majus | reverse complement strand
CGGGGCGGCGGCGGGGGGGCGGGGGCGGCGGCGGGCGGCGGCGGCGCGCTGATGCGGTTCCGCAGCGCCGCCCTGCATGCGGGCGCCATGGGGGTGAGCTCTAGCTTGCATGCCTTGGCACGCTGTGATGGTGGGCTGGTGCACATAAATACTTCAAAGTGTCAACCACGTATATGCATATACGCATCGACTACATTGCTGGGCCTTTGCACGCCCCTGAAAGTCCAATAAAAAAAGACTACTGTCCCTTGCAGTACGCCTGCTACAACGCTGCACTGTGCCCTCTGAGATTTGTGTGTGTGTGTGTGTGCTCAGCAGGGAATGAGGTTTCAACTGCTTGCGTCGGCTGCTGAGCAGTTTTGGCGCGCTCTGGCGCTGCTGAGCCCAGCGCTCGACAGCTGTCCTGCTGCTGCTGCTCATCACTTCCGCCCTGTTGCCGTTGCCCTTTGTGTGCCGCAGCACCCCCCTCTTGCTGCCACTGCTCCCCCCTCCCCCCCTCCCACTGAGACCACCATCACCAGCAGCAGCAACTCTCCCACCCTGCGGCCACACGGGCACACCCGACACCACCCCCACCCCCATGCTGCCACACCTGACACCGCCGCTGCTGCTCGCCATGCCTCCTTTGCTGCTGCGCCTGCTTCTGGCAGACTGCGCCTGGAGAGGCTGAGCCGCCAAAGGTGCAGGGAAACGCTAGCGCCTCCACCCCCAACATCAACATCACCCGCGCCAGGTCCACGGTGGCGGCCACCATGGCGGCACACCGCGCGGCGCGCTCCACCCTCGCGCGCCAGACGCAGGGAGGGGGAGGGCGCTAGGCAACGTCAACTCAAAGTTGAAGTTGAATTTGCAGCACTGAGGACACCAAGGAAACTTCAACCTGAAGTTGAAGTTGAAGTTGCAGCACTGAGCCACTGCGCTGGTGCTAGGCGCTCATGTGCCGAGCAGGGGTTGCACGGCAGGCGCACGCTGCGCAACAGTGGTACGGCGCTGGCAGGCTGGTGTTGCGGTGTCGGCGTCATGGGGTGCTGGCCTGTGCAGCTGCGGGAGCGGCAGCACCAGCTGGTGCAGCTACTGGCAGCGGCCGTGGCAGCCGACAAGGCACGAGGATTGCCTGCGCATCTATCATGCCTACAGCCATGCCGCCGCGCCGCTGCTCCCGCTTGTTTGGCTGGGCTGGCGTCAGCCCTCTATGGGCGCACAGCGCACCTGCTGTACGTGCCGCCGCTGCGCGATGTGCCAGAGTTACAGACAGGCAGCGCCGTGGCAGCAGCGCATTTGCCACGCATGACACAGTTGCCAGCGCGCCAGGCTACGCCAGCAGCGTGCCTTTATCCCATTCTTGCCCGATTTGGCAGGTGTATTGCAGTGCTCCGCAGGTCTTGGCGGGGCGCATGGCTGCCCGCCTGCAAGCCAATGGCGACATGTGCCGCAGTGGCACACCTTGTGGCCTGTCCTTTCCGCACCATCTTACTGTTGACAAGCTGGCATAGCCCCGAGTTTTTCTCAAATGAAGAGCGTCCCTGCTACAGCTTCGCGCGTGCAGTTGCACTCTGGCGGTGCTTGTCCTGGTTGACACACCCGCATAATGGCTGCCATCGGGTGCCACGTGCGACTGACCGCTTGGGCATGCAGGCTTTGCAGACCATGGGGGCGCGCTGATGTGCACGCATGTGTTATAATGTTGCTTTCGTGGTGCAGAGTGCATGCCGCTGAGCTGGTTGGCCCAAGCATGCATTCTCACAAACTGGTGTTTCAGCCTGCACAGGCACAGCGCAGCACACATTTGGTCACTGACTGCCCTGTGCATGTCCCCCCCCCCCCCCTCATGCTGCTAGTGCGAATAAAACTACTAGTGTTTCACTCTCACGCATTCGCGCGACATTGTCTACAGCATCGCATATGGCGCTGTCTCAGCGCGTGCTTGTACATCACAGCGCTAGGGGTTTGGGGAGCGGGTGCTGGCGTGGGGGAGGGGGGAGCGCACGGCCCTCTCTATGGCGACCTGGCGAACCAACTGACCTGGCTGGTCGAGCCCCTGTAGCCTGCCGGCGGCTCAGGTCTGCCCGCTAGTAGCAGTTTTTGTTCCTGCGTGTTTGTGTGCATACACTGCATTGGGCATATGCCAATGGCATGACATATAATATATATTTGCGAGTGCAAAATAAATAAACTAGTGTGTTTTTGAGAGACATCATGTGGGCAGGAGTTACAGTAAGTGGCCATTGGTTAAAGTACGCTTCCCTATTTTGGTGTGTGCACCATCGGAGATCCTCTCCTTTCTCACATGTGCACACACCGGAGGGACTCTGCTCGAAACAAACACTTGGCCGCGCCTCTCATACCCAAAGGTGTGGGCTGTTGACGGTGAGGCGCACAACTGCTCTGAAGCGGCAGCGCTCACAGTCGTCGCCATGGAGGAGCAGCAGGTGGTGGTGGCGGAGGACGAGCAGCGGCAGCACCACCACCAGCAGCCAGAGCAGGCGCAGTACGAGCAGTACGAGCAGTACCAGCAGCAGCAGCACCACCACCAGCAGCAGCAGCTCCCGGAGGTGCACCGGACGCACGAACAGCAGGGGGAGCACCACGAGGCGACGGAGACGGGAGAGGGGCAGCAAGAGCAACAGGGCGATGATGGTGGCCATGGTGATGGCAACGGCGGGGCCTACGGCTTCGCGGAGGGGCCGGGCGCCCCCAGCAACGGTGCCGGTGCGAACGGGGGAGCGGCCAACGGCATGAGCAACCAACAGTACCAGCAGCAAGAGGAGGAGGCTGTGCTGCAGCAGCAGTACCAGCAGCAGCAGCAGCAAAGGCGGCGGCAACTAGAGCAGCTGCAAGAGGAGCAGCAGGGGCAGAGCTTGGGTGGCGGTGGTGCACGTGCAAACAAGCGGAGACGCAGCGCCACCCGTCACTCCGGCTCCGACGACATGGGTGACGAGAGCTTGAGCGACAGCGACGATGATGGGGGGGAGGGGGGGGGGGCCGGGCTGAAACTGCGGCAGAGCAGCAGGGAGGTGAGCCAGAGGATCACCCTGGCTGTCCTCGAGGGGTGTTACAACATACCCCTGACTGCCGCCGCCAAGAAGCTCAAGGTCTCCAACACGATGCTCAAAAAGCTCTGCAGGTGAGTGAGACTCAGCGCCGGTCCGTGGAAGTGCGCGAAGTGTGTGTGTGCCCAAGTTGCGCTTGCAGGGCGTGTGTGCGCAGGGGCACTGAGGCACCATGCGACTCGCAGCCAGCTGCAAGGTTGTCTCGCAGAATCGCCAGGTCGCCACCACCAAGTAAATGGCCGCAGCTCGCCCATGACGCGTGTTGATTGACACGGTTTCGGGCACAAGCTGTGTCACCTCACGACCAACTGCCATTCACCCCTTCCCCAGCAAGTGCAGCGGGAGAGCCACGCCGGCTTGCTGAGCACAGTGCTTTGCTGCCAACCCACCTTTGTTGCGGCTCCACCAGCGTTGTGCCTACCACACGCCGAAGTGGTAAATCAGCAACAACTCGCAGGCGCTTGGCGTCCGCACAGCAACTTCTATGGCCGCCCTGCCACCGCGTGCCTGCCACTGATGAGCACCCTTGCGGCGCCCACATGTGCAGCTGCCAACAGCAGGCGTGGCAGACAGTCAGTGTCGCTGCTCCTGCCCTGTGAATCTGCTGCCAAGCAGCTGGCCCTGTCGGCACCCCTTGCCAGTGGCGGTTTCATCAGTGAAGCAGTTACACCGGTGTTGCAGCAGAGGACACCTCCCGCACCGCCGCATCCATGATTGCAGGTGCAGCAGCTGCAGCACAAGCAGATCAGTTGCCTCGCTGAGCCAGGAAGTGACACTTCTTGGGCGTGCTGTACTCCCAGGCAAAATATACACTTCAGAAAGTGGAATCCATGTGCGCATGTGCGCATGTGCGCGTGACCAGGCGGAAAAACATATAGCATTCAGAAACTAAAATCCATGTGCGCGTGTGCCTTTCGCCACGGCGAAAAATATAATACATATATTGCTGCCCTGGGTAGGCGCAGGTCTTTGCTTTGTTCACCCCCTTGCACGGGTCCGCCCAGGGTGACGGCCCCTACCGGTGGGGAGTACCTGGAGCTTGTCGCTCCTAGACGAGTTTTCATATACTTCGAAGTATTTCGAAGTATATATATATCGCGCCTACTGTAAGGGGGGAAGAGTCTATGCAAGTCTGACAGCTGTCTGTGATGTCCAAAGGATGAACAAAGAGAAGCTTGATTTTGATTTGATTGTCATGATGCATCATCATCGGTGCTTGGAGAAGGGAGACCAGCATGTGTATGCTGCAATGCCATCGCACACCAGACTGCTGCATGATGCACCACATCAGCAGCTGCAGTGGGCGTTACCAAGCCGTTAATCAGCACAAGTTACTGATGCTGTGGTAGTTACAGAAGCTGCTGGACCACTGCCAGCTTGCAGCTTACACACAATGTGGCCAAGTGTGCCTACATTACGACAAGCAGCACCCATGCAACCTCGTCAACAGCGCGCAGCAGCGTCACCAAAATGCAGCACAGCCTGCAACCACAGAAAACCAAGAGGGTAGAGGCACCCACCACCGTCCACACCAATAGCACAAAATGTGGGCAATTGTTGTCCGGTGCCTGTACGCGACAAACAGTAAAACACACACCGGCGCGCGCGGGCAGCCACAATCCTCAATGGGAGCGCTTGCCGCGCTAGCAGCAGCAGCAGCGTACGTGCCACGCAACCGCGCCTGCAAGACTGCCCCCACACTGAAACCACAAATGGGAACTTGACGCGGCGGCGGCGCGGCGGCGCTCAGCGTGCGCGTGCGTGCCGTTGTTGGTCTTCTTAGGTGTCTCGCAACAGCAGCACGCACGCACACCACAGGCGCGTGTGCCACGATGGGTGCTCGCCCCACTCCCTGGTGCGAGAGTAGTCTCTTTTGCCGGGTCTGCTGCTGAGCAGCACACGCTGTGCGGCGCGCGCGCAGTGGCGCCCCCTCGCCGCCCCGCCCCCCGCCTGCCAGCAGCAGTAGCCGCCAGCGATGCGGCACGCGCCGCCTTGGCTTGGCGCGCGCTTTGCCAACTGCAAGTGCAGAAAGTGTTGAAGTTCACTTGCAGAAAGTTGAGGTTGCTGGCATGGAGCGTGCCCGGAAGCGAGCCCGCTTCCTCGCCTGCAGGTGTCGTTGCGCACGCTGTGGAGTCAACGGAACAGCAGCGGCAGCAGCATGGCGGTGAGCTCATTGCCTGAGGCGCGCAGCTACTTGTGTTTCGCCAAGTGCATCTGCAATGGCAGTGCGGTATGTGCCACGTGCATTTGCGCTGCAGTGCGGCATTGCAGCACCAGTGCGCGGCTGCTACGTGGTGCACAAAGTGAGAACGACGCCCCCCATACAACAGCGGCAGGTACTGAAATATCATCCCATTGCCCACATGCACATGCGCTTCGTCATGTGCCTGAAGTACTAGTACTTGCTTGAAAAAGTATGCACACGCCATGTGTGCATACCACAACATGCATCAACCCAACAAGTTCCACCATGACACTTGTGGCGCATACCGTGACACACACGCGCACGCCATGCGCAAATACACAGCGTACCCATACAAACCCACCCTGCGCAAATACGCACAGTGCACATGCGGACACGCCGCACTGTCACACCCACACAGCACGCCACGGCGCACATTAACCCAACACATTACTGACGTACATGATGACACCAGGGGTGCACAGTGACACACACACGCCATGGGCAAATACACAGCGCATACAAACCCACCCACCCTGCGCAAAAACACACTGCGCACATGCAAACGCGCCGCACCGTCACACCCACACAGCGCACAATGGCCCACCTGCACTGCTCAGGGAGCTGCGGGCGCGCTGGTGGGCGCGTTGGACGGCGACGCCGTGGGCGCAGTGGAAGGCGACATGCTGGGAGCCGCCGTGGGGGCGTCCGTGCCATCCTCAGTCTTAGCTTTCCTTCGGAACGTCTGTGGGGGGGGGGGGCATTTGGCCACGGCGTAATAGCTCGTTAAGCGCCAGGCGCTTGAGCGTGGGCGGCAGGGCCGTGGGCGCAGCTGCGGAGAAGGCGTTGAGTGGCACATGGCAGCCACTGGTGTTGCTTGCGCACATGAATAGCTGTATACTTGGAGTACTTTACAGTAGGTTTACTGATTAACACTTGTGGGCGCGCAAGAGCCCATGTCATGTATGCCACTACGGCCACTGGGCGCCAAGGCAAATGCATGGCAGTTCATGTACACTAACACAGAAAGGGCTAGCGGGCGCCGGCAGGCTACCTAGGGCTCGACCTGCCAGGGCTTCATAGTAGTACAGGGTGGTCACATGGGCGCCATGGCTGCTGCAGACTGCCAGTATGTGAGCCGGTGCGGTGCTACCGTACCAGTTCGAACGACCCAGGGTAGACGCATGCGCAGGGGCAGATTAGCGCTGTGCGCACGCCGCGGGCCGTGCTGCGCGCAGCCGCACCCGATGGCACACACCCAAAACCGCAAAAATTCAAAGGCGTGCCGACGCCAGCGGCACCCAGCACCCAGCTCGCACATCACCAGGGTCGCCGGAATCGTAACATTTATTTCAAAATGACTCCGTGGTTTGTAGCGTAATTTCGCGGTAACCTCAGAATACTCGCAACATCTTCCATAATGTTTTGTGCTCGGCACAGTCGGACCATCACAAAAGTCAAGGCATCGAAGGCTGCTGTACGCATCCGCAGTGGGTGTACACGTGTGTGATGGAATTACCGATGGCCGTAAAGTCCCGAAATTACAATTCCGGCAACCCAACTGGGAGAGGGCGAACAGGGTGCCAGCGACGCGGCGGCGGCCGTACAGGTGGGCGTCCGTGCGCTGTGCTGTGAAAGTTTGAGGTTCAGAGTTGAATTTCGCGCGCATTTGGTGGTGGTGGACTGCGCTGTTGAAGTTGTAGGTTCAGACTTGGAGTTGGCGCGCAGTTGTTGGTGGTGGTGCTGGCGGATGGGGAGAGGGCAACACATGCATCGCTCGGCAGCTGCGCAGGCCGTGCTCTCACGTTCATAACCCTCTTGAACGCGCGCGTGACCACTCCCTTCTTCTCGCCAGCGTCGGTGGGGGCGCTAGTGGGCGCGAC
Organism: Ophiocytium majus; assembly: GCA_032358315.1. NCBI lineage: Eukaryota > Xanthophyceae > Mischococcales > Ophiocytiaceae > Ophiocytium > Ophiocytium majus. The sequence goes on along the minus strand of JAULBY010013269.1, from coordinate 15,487 downwards.
GCTGGGCGCGGCGGTGGGCGCCGTGCTGGGCGCCGTGCTGGGGGAGGTGCTGGGGGAGGCCGTGTCGCTGACGGCGCCGGCCTCGCGCACAGTGTCCTGCGGCGCACACATGAGTAGGTGGAGGAGCAATAAAACTATCAGTGTTACTGAGCAGGTGGCGGAGCAGTAAAGTATCAGTGTTACTGCCTGCGGCGCACACATGAGTATGTGGAGGAGCAGAAAAACTATCAGTGTTACTGCCTGCGGCGAACACATGAGTAGGTGGCGGAGCAATAAAACTATCAGTGTTCCTGCCTGCGGCGCACACATGAGTAGGTGGAGGAGCAGAATAACTATCAGTCATGCTGCATGGTTCGGGTATGTCGAGTGATGAGTCACAGCGTATAATGTTTGCATTATACGCCATATGACGTGTATAAATACGTGGTATTTCGAAGTATAACGTATGCAGATTAAGGTTTTATACCGCAAGTACGCTGTATATCGCGTTTTGGGGGCGTTCAAACACGCCGTCTTTTGTATAACGTATAAAAAGTTATACGACATGACCAATCACTAGGCATGTCGAGTGCTGGCGTGCCGGCGGCTCAGGCATGTGCATGTGCAGCGCCCTCATGCCGCGCGCAATGGCGTGTGCTTGGGGTTGTGTGGGGGGAACATATGCGCATTGGTACAAATTGTCATTTTCTGCGCATACGTAGGCGTACACGTACACGTGTACACTTCGAAGTATGCTACAGTAGCACTTCAGTGTATACTGCAAGTATATTATCTTTGTCCGCCCCCGTGCACGGGTCCACCCCAGGGTGACGGCCCGTACCGGCAGGGGGAGTGTACAGTTTCTCGCTCCTATTTATAATATAAACAAGTTCACAAATACTACTAATAATAATAGCATGTACAGAAGCACATGTGTGCATACATACACATTGAGTGCATACACATTGAGTGCATACGCACTAGTAACACTACAAAGAGCACTTCAGGGGCACCTGTAATTTGTACCTGCAGCTCCTCTCACGACACGCGCGACGGCACGCTCACACATGTGTCAGCAAACACACACTAGCCGCCATGTGCGCACGGATTACATGAAATATACCCATATCTACTACTTCATATGTACACTACCGATAGCATACTACTTCAAGTTGAAGTCCGTCTGTACCTGCAGCTCCCTCACGACGCGCGCGACGGCCTTTGACACAGATGCATTAGCGAACACACACCACCCGTCATGTGCGCACAAATCATATGAAATACATCCATATGTGTACACTACTGCATGAAATATACTACTTCAAGTTGAAGCATGTTTGTACCTGCAGCTCCCGCATGACGTGCACGACGGCGTCCGCGGCGGGCTGCCCGCCCGCAGGCGCGCTGGTCGGCGCAGTGGACGGCGCGCTGGAGGGCGCAGACGAGGGCGACGCCGTGGGAGAGCCCGTCTCCTGCGGTTACAGCAGTTACAGAGATTACAGGTACAGAACAGACAGTTACAAAAATGACAGCTTCGCACACACTCATTGAGGGGTGAGCGGTTGACGTTTTGTGTGAAGACTTAATCTCTCAGTGCAGGACCCACTGCGTGGATGTATGTGTGTGTGTGTGTGTGTGTGCGCGCGTGTGTGTAGGTGTTTGTGTATGTGTGTGTGCTCAGCCTTATGCCCTAGGCGGCAGCAGACCCGCCCCCGGTGATGCCAGGGGGGCACGCGCCTGCACTTAGCACGGGCGTCAAAAAGCCAGTGCTGCTGGGGCAAAGCGCAGGGCGCATGGCACGTCGCACGGCGCGCCTACTGCGCTGCCCAATCGCAGCCTTTTGTCAAGCAGACAATAAATAAGGCAGTGCGCCATGCTTGCCACAAGCCCATTGATGAGCCGGGCATTGGACGCCGCGGTGAACAATGAAAAACAGGGCCAGCCAGACGCCAAAAGCAGCGAAACAATCCTGTATGTGTGAGCGGTACTGCACCAAACACGTCAACTTGTGCCACCACCGCCCAGCGCGGCACCGCACGCGTCGGCAAGTGCAAGACCCCCCTCGCCTGCCCGCACCGCCACGCACAGGTCAGACATGCGTTGTGCGCCACTCAGGCACACCAACTTCAAATGTGAAGTTATGGTCAGACATGTGCGGTGCGCCACATCAGCGCCCTGGCGTCACATACACGCACATTATGTGTTGGGGGGGGCACGTGAGCGTACACGTGAATAATACTTCAGAAGTAAGTAAAGTACTACTTGAAGTACATGGTACTTTACTTGCAGTGCGTGAATACGCATGTATACATGTGCTTCAGAAGTACTTCATATTTCAAAGTGCCACTCAGGCACGCCATCTTCAAATGTGAAGTTACGGGCAGCAGCGCACCTCGAGGTCGCGAGCATTGGCGCTGGGCGCGGAGGTGGGCTCGCCGCTGGGGCACGTGGTAGGCGCGATGCTGGGGGCGGAGGAGGGGGCCGCGGAAGGGGAGTCCGTGCCCTGTGCCTGTGTGGTCACAGGCAGCACAAGAGTGACTGTAAGTTCGACATCAAGTTGAAGTTGTTGGTGGCACGGTTGAGCAGCAGCAAACAAGTTCAACATCAAGTTAAAGGTGTTGGTGGCACTGGTGGCAGCAGCAGCAGCGGCTTGTGAGAGCAGCAGCGGGGGGGGGTTGATAGAGTGTGTTCCAGTACGGGGACTGGGTTTGCAGCCAAACATGTACTTCATACATACACGAACTCACAACGAAAGGAGTATATATGTCATGTCATGCACACGTGCAAGTAGAAATCGTGCGCACCTGCAGCTCACGCTCAGCCATGGTGTGCGCAGTAACATACTTGAAGTACACACTTGAAGTAACATACTTGAAGTACTTGAAAAAGAAGAATGTTGTGTTATGCGCACACGTGAACGTAGATAACTGTGCGCACCCGCAGGCACGGTGGGCGCAGTAGTACACCTGCGGTAGATATATGCTTTTTCCTGTGCACGTGCGCGTACAGTGATTCCAACAAAAGAGCGCACCTGCAGCTCGCGCTCAGCGGCGGTGGGCGCAGCCGAGGGGCCGACCGTGGGCGCGGTGGAGGGGGCGGTGGATGGCGCAGTGGATGGCGCGGCAGAGGGGGAGGCCGTGGCAGGGTCCGCGCCAGCCTGCACATGGCCACGCCGCACACAGGCGCACCAGGGTTTAGTAGGGTAGCAAAAAGTGGTGCCTCTTTTCAGAAATGTTTTGAAAATCGTAACATAGATTCACCATGAAGGTGCTAGTATTGCAGCAAGTTCAGTCAAGGTTTGTGCAGCGGAGTAGGGATGTTACAGACTTTGAGGGCATACTATAGGCGACTGCAGCAAGCACCATGAAAATACGCCGACCGCCATGTGAATGCGACGATTTTGGCTGGTCACGATAGGCGCTGGTCATGTATGCGCCATGTGGTGAAGTCACCACGTGTCCAAGCCTACGGCGCGTGCAGCAGCACTACCTCCGGTGCCTGCAGGCGTAGGAAGTGAGCACTGCTGCACGCGCGTTCCCCTACCGGGTGCTGCACGCGCGTTCCCCTACCGGGCTCGCAAAAACTGCTCAGCCTTCCGCGTGATCGCCCCTTTCACTCAGAAGTAGTGATGGGTCACAGCGTACAACGCATTTTATAAGTTATACAAAAAAGGCCTATGTCTACGCCCAAAAACGCGATATACGGCGTATTTGCCGTATAATGTACACGTTATAGGGCGTATCTACACACGCTTTACGGCGTATAATGCAAATTTTATACGCTGTGACCCATCACAAAGTATATAAATGAACAATATACATCACTACACAGAAGTGTGCGCGTACACACCTGCAGTTCCCTCTCAGCAGTCGTGGGCGCAGTTGTGGGCGCCGTGCTGGGGGCAGTGCTGGGCGCAGTGCTGGGCGCGGCGGAGGGAGACTCAGTCTGGCCGGCCTGTGGCGGCAGTAGGTGCGCACATGAAGTCCATACAAAGCGGTTAGGGGCACGAGAAGAGGTGGTTGTGGTGATGCAGGCGCGAGCTGCTGCAGCTGGTGAGGGGACGTGGAACAATGCGTGGTCAAGCGCGCATGCGCCGTTGGTGCGCTGTACTCCTATTGAACTCCGCTTAGGGCGCGGAAAGGCCTTGGCACACGGTGCGTGCGTGACCAGAAAGAGGATGATCAGACACGCTGTTGCTAGCAAGCAGGCTGGCAATGCTCAGCACAGTGCGCTGTACACTGCCGAGTGGACTGTGCTGGTGCCGGTTTGCGGCAGTGTCGGTGGCACAAGCGCAGTGGAGCACACGTGGCCACCTCACCACCTCTATGCTACGGCAGAGACGCAGCAGTGCTAACTGCGGGAAGAAGTGCCACACTGTTCCATTCACATTCGATCAAATGAACAAAAAAGAAATTGAAGAACAGTCCATGTGAAAACAAAGAGGCTGAATATTGCCAACACCAGAATTTGGCGATACACACTCAAGCCAGTTTCCACATGAAGCGTTCGTGCGCTTGGTAAGGCATGCGTGGTAAGTTGAAGTAGGATAGTTGAAGTAGGGGAGTTGAAGCAGGAGAGTCACCTCAAGACCACGCAAGCCGGTGGGCGCGTCCAGCGGGCCCGCAGAGGGCGCCGAGCTCGGGGCCGCGGTGGTATCGCACAGCTGCGGCAGTGCGCGCGCACGCAAAAAAAAGGCATGGGGAACATCGCAGTGTCGCGTGCTCAGCGGCCAGGTACACACACTTAAACTTGGGTCCGGTGTTGGCGGGGGGCTGGGCGCTTTGGTGCCATGCGGCACTGGTATTGCCTTGTAGACCGCTACGGTATGAGTACTGTTAGACTTCATCAACCGCACCCCATGTGCACAGGGCTTTCCGCGCCCCAAGCGGAGATTGATACAAGTACACGACCCATTTTTTTTTGGGGGGGGGGTTACAGGCGTTCGGCGGCAGTGGCGCCATATGCAAGCGCAGAGCATGCGGCTACCATGTACAGTACTTTAGGCACACGCATGCAGTTGATGTGAGTGTGATGCCGGATGATGATCATTTTTGTGAGGTTTCGTGCTGCTTGGCGCATAATTCTAGTAGGAACGCGCCGTGTGAATCACAGCGTGTACATTCAATGCGGCAGGCGCATGCGGCAGGGGGGCGCAGGGGCTGCACAGCGCGCAAGCACAGCGCAATCATCTGCAGACGGCAGTGTGTGTGTGTGCACGCCACAGTACGGTGACCCCAGCGTACAGTGCGTCTTGAGGTTTAGTTCGCTTTGCAATGCACCTTTAGGTTTACTACTTCTAGTAGACTATATACTCATTGAGGCAATCTCAGTTGGGGTGCAAGGCTGGCACGCGTGCTAACTGGCTATCCCGCCCCCGCACCAAGCGCACAACCTATCGAGTTACTGCCGCGACCAGGGCGTAGAGGGAAACTACAAGTTGAAGTTGTGGCACAAATATTGAAGTTCGAAGTTGAACTTACCGTGCGGTCGTCCACCGGCGCGGTCGAGGGCGCGACGCTGGGGGAGGAAGTGGGCGCGGTGCTGGGCGCGGTGCTTGGCGACGCAGTCCCCTCCTCCTGTGACCAGTGGAACAGCCACAAGAGCGCGCATCAGTCACCACACTTTGGCTCGGCTGCTGTCAGTTGTTAAGGTTTGGTGGGATGCAAAGATGAGTACTTCAAGTGTTTATAGCTCGCAGTAGATATGCACACAAGCATGTCTCTACTTCGGTACCCATGGCACTAGAATAAGTGCACACATGTGTGCGCGATCGCTACCGTAGTGTGCAGTACCACATACTTCAGAAGTCCATACTTCTGCTGAAGCAGAAGAGGGTATGTACTTCAAGATATATATGCCTACAGGTATGTAATTCAGAAGATATGCTGCACATGCCACACATGTATACACGATCGCCACCGGTACAGTACTACATACTTTGAAGTCCATACTTCTGCTGAAGCATTTGAAAAAGTGTGTACTTCTGAAGTATATGCTGCACAAGCCTATGCGCGTGTACATGGTACAACAACACGTACTCAAGTACTTCCAAGTATATGCACATGCATGCATCTGGCTGCTACGCACCCCTCTCCCCCAATCCCACGCCAACTCGCCCCATGACCAACCTAACATGAGCAGCGTCAACGCACACAAACTGCGCCATTTCGCTGCCCACGCCACCCTACCAGCCCCAGACTGCAGCAAGCCGGGCGCCGTCAAAACACGCAGCAGCAGCACTGCTGCTGAGCAGCCACATGGGAGCGTCACCAGACAGACAAGTGGGAGAGTCACCTTCAACTTGCGCAGCGGCTCCGCGGCGGTGGGCGCAGCGCTGGGCGCCGTGGAGGGGGCCTCCGTGGTGTCGCACAGCTGCAGGCACACAGGCACACCAGCGGCAGGCACGCAGCGGCGGCGGGCGCATCTTTTACCATTCCGCTGCGCATAAGCGGCGGGGTGCATCAAACGCCACACAAAAAAAAGAAAAAGGCAGGCTGGGCAGCGCTGCGCAGCAGGGGTGGCACGGCGGTGCGGCGTGCGCACAAGCAAACGAACGCCTGCCGTCTGCACACACAGGTGGAAACAAGAGACCAGTGGCGCCGCGGCGCACGCTGTGGGCGCGCTGTGCCGGACGCTGGTGCTGCTCGGCAGCTCGTTTTGCAGCAGCAGCGGCAGCTCGTCTGCAGCAGCAGCAGCAGCAGTGAAGCGCTCCTGGTGCCTGGTGCCACTCACCACACGCTCATCGCTGGGAGCCGTGGTGGGCGCGGTGCTGGGCGAGGCCGTGGGGGCGGTGGAGGGGGCGGTGGACGGGGCGGCGGTCGTGGCACCCTGCGGACATGGGCAGCGGTGCACACATAGTTGCCATACAATTAGCACATCTGCAAAATATATATTTCCGAAGTATACTGCTTGAACTATGTAAAGTGTCCGTGCCCTCACTACTACTTGTTACCCAGCCACGCAGGTGACGGCAACATCGGTGTACGTACTTCAAGAGTATGTACTTCAAGAAGTCGAAGTATTTCTATTAAACTCCACTTAGGGCGCGGAAAGCCCTTTGCGCGCGGTGCGAGAAAGTCAGACAGGTAGCGAAAAGGCTGGCAACGCTCAGTACTCTAAGGGAAGCCTGGCATGTTGCCAGAGCACTACTCTAACGGACTACAGCCCCATGTCCAAGGGGACCAGTACGTATACATCCTGGTATGTACGTCAGAAGTATGTATGCATGTGTGTGTATGGGCGTAGGTAGTCACAGCAGTCAGCCCCCCCCCCCCGCCGCTACCAGCAGAGTCGTGACAACTGCCGCAGTGGCGATCACTGTTGCTATTATTATTGATCGGTCTAGCAAACCTTTGCTGTGTGTTGCTGCTACAAAGTATAATTATGGTGCCTGCCTCCTACTGTAGACAGAAGTACTTTTACTGGCGTGTGCAAGCAGGTAACGGTTCGCTGGCATCCCCTGAATCTTGAGGTACCAGTTCAAGTACCAGGTCGTGAGGAAATTGCACAATGCCCGACTGCGCCGCAAGCAACCTGCCAGGCGTCATGTACTTTTTTTTGGCATGCTTGCAGGCACGTGCAGGCTTATAACTTACGAACTTACAAACAGCTACCTTTGCTCATAGCACACAGCCAAGTGTACCAGCCCGCCGACCTCAACGGTACGCAAACATATACAACCTTTGCGTCAAATGGCTGCACTTGCATTGCTATAGGCACGTTGGACTTCCGATTGTGAGTGTGTAGGATCAACCAAAAGACATGCATGCGACATGCCCATGCTTGGCTTGTCGTCCCGCAACTGTGTTTACAGCGCCACCGCTCTTCACCATACCGAGGCACAAAATCACACCCGTCTCCAGTGATCGAATGAACATGCAACACGTGCCGACTTGCGGTGCAACAGGCGTGTTGTGGTGGTGCCCCAATTGCATGTCTGCAGCCCAAGTACGTGTGCGACTGTGACTTGCAAGGATTGTGTAGGAACTGTGCCTGGAGGCCCACCAAATGGGACCGCACGCTACAACACCAACACCATTTGCCGTAGCAGGCACATTCACATCGGTGCAGCGATTGGTGGCGCATATCCCGCTCAACAAAGCAAGTGCGTGTCATCCGCCTAGTGCATCAGAGAATGTTGACCCGGGGGTATTGGTTTGCTTGATGTATACTTGCCTACACGTTCAATTCGCATTCCCTCTTGCCTGTGCAGTTGGCACATTATGCCGAGGCTCTTACAACCCGCCGACGGTCTCCGGTGACCGCCCCCCACACAGCAAGACCCGCAGGTGGTGTGACTGTGCGCGGAATAACTTGGTTTGAGGTATGCCTCTGTGTGTGTGGTGAACCAGTGGGTTCGTATAATTTCTCAACCTCACATGCCACACTCACTTGTTTGAGCTTGTGTCACCAGCGTGCGCGCTGGTGGGCTGGCGCACAGTGGCCCCCCTAAAGCAATTGTCGCAGATGCATCCTGCCTGCCGCTACTGAGCTGAGACGGTCGCCTAGCTGGACGGGGGAACCCCAGCCGCAGCACGCCGGCATCCATGTGCTGTAACTGATAGATACCACAGCCATAATCAGGGCGGCTGCTGCTGCGAGGACACACGCACCATCCACCTTGCCTGCTGCACACCAAAATTTTCCACTACGCACATACCCTCCGTAATAACTGTTCCTAAGCAGCACCGCACCTCTAGGTCGCGCTCCGGCGGGGCCACTCCGTCGCCAACGCCACCCGCCGCAACAGGCGCAGTCGTGGGCGCAGTGCTTGGCGACGTGGACGGTGCCACAGACGGAGAGTCCGTCGCAGGTGTATCCGTGGGTGCACTAGTGTCCGGGTTTGGTCCCTGCAATTTGGAACAGTAAAACGGCAGTTACATTGCAGGGGGGCAATGTCAGCGCCGCCTGGAGTTCAGGTATCGGTGTGCCAAAAGAAAGCATGCGATGTTGCTGCTCAGCGCCGGTGCGGCGTTTGGGCGGAAGTGTTGTGCCGGTGTTGGGGTGGAGTATTTCGGCGATGCAGCAATATGGATGGGCTGCTGTTGGTTGACTGAGCGCAATTAGGCAATGCACGCAGGCGCAGCTGCTGGGCTGCTCCTGAGTGCGGTGCAGCCTGCTGCCGGTGCACCAAATGCCCCGTCGCTGCAGCTGCTGGTTGGCGCGGCCACCACGCGGCAGCAGCCAAACGACTGCCATGTGGTTGCCAGCCGCGAAAAACCAGGGCAAGCTGGCGCGACACACCAATCCTGCTGCGCCATAGCGCGTCAGCTTCCACCTGTCCCAGCTGCCTGCAATCAGCTGTGCAGCTTTACCGTGGGCCCTACCCGCCAATGGAGTCAAGGCTAAAAGGTACCCCCTACCGCCATCCCGGAATCTGGTCCGACTCTTGTTGCGGCAGCAGTGGGCAATGCGCGCCAGCAAGAGCCATAGGCTTTCATTCAAGCCATCCACCAGGCCCCATTGCCCACCGCCACTGCACTGGGCCCGCTCTTCAGCACTCCGGCGGTTCGCAGTGCAGCAGGTTGGTATGCCCGCCATGACGAATCAGGTGGAGGCAAAACGAGACGATTTGCTCTCTGTCTGTGCGAACTGGCGCGTCACAGCAGCCCCGCTCGCAGACGCCGAGAATCGGCTGCTGCAGCTGCTGCCATGCGTCAAGCAGCGCCGCCTGGCACTCACCGGCGGGTCGGGCACAACTTCGCCAGCTGCGGGTGCAGATGTGGGAGCTGTGGAAGGGGCAGTGGAAGGGGAGGTGGTGGGGGCTTGCGAAGGGGAGGAAGTCGTGCCGGCCCCCTGCCCTGCCGCCCCCGCCGCCAGCAGCAGCACCGCAAGAAGTGCTTGTGCCCTCATGTCTGCTGTGCCGCCTGCTGGGAGTGGCGCTTGGTACACAAAGGAGTGTGTGTCTTGCGAGAGGGGAGAGACACGATGCCGTAGATCTCGCGGCTTACGGCTTTACGCCTTTCCGCCTTTGTGTCTTTTCGCGTTTTCGCCTTGCAACGTTTTGCCCTACACCCCCTTTTCGCAGTGTAGTGAGTCTGCTAGTGACTCGGAAGTCATCAAAGCCAGCGACGAGCCTCCCACCCGCTCAGTGGCGCCGTCACCCCAGCCAGCGGATTACGCCAGCAGTGATCTTTGCACCGTGCGGCGCTCAAGACAACTGCGACGGCTTGGCTCCAATAGGCATCAGGAGATTCACAGTGCACTGGGCCGTTCGGAGTTGTGTTGAAGGTGTCTCGCAGCTCTCGCTTCGGCTCGGCACAGCCCTCTTAGCGAAAGGCGGGGCTCTGCCGGCACTGAAGCTGCGCCGTGCGGCAACATGGTGCCCGAAGCGCACGACAATGCCAGCATGTGCCGGTACCTGCGTGACAGGTAGGTGGTTTTCCGACTATCCCGCACTTCAACTTCGACCTCCGCTTGCCTGCGCAAGCGCTGGCCTGCGTTGGACGTGGTGTGCGCGGCCCTGCCCTTTACCCCCGCAAAATTTCAGGTACTAGGCACTGCTAGATGTTACGCAGCCGTCTGTGGAGGCCCCTCCCACCAGACCCAGTTGGTAGATGACTTTATTGTGCAAAGAGCGGCAACAACCTCGACGAAGGCACCGCACCCTCCATTAAGTTGGGTCAGGCGGTCAAGTTGTCGTGTCATCACAGAGGCATGGAGCAAATCAGACACACTGCCTGTGGCATGCGCCCATTTATGTAGGAGACGCGTTTCTTAGCTCCCTCGTCTCATCTCCAGTCACATGCACAATGCCCCCCGAAAGTAAATGGGAATTGACCAAGGTTGCCTGCAATTGCTGTGCGTGCACTTCAAACGAAGCAGCAGCGCGCCCTCAAAACCAGGCCCTCACAGTGAAGTCTGCCTGCCTTGGTCTTTTCTCTTCTTGCGTCACTGCCCCCCTTCCGCCCCCGCCACTATTCCTTCTCATGAGCACATGCAAACCAAGTTGAAGTCGGCCAGACCCCGTGTTGTGCACTCAAACGCGTCGATGCTACCCCCTTTTGGCTTTCACAGGACACTCGTGCAGACACAGCGGCATCCCTCCAATTTTGCACTCACGTTCATGTTGAAAACACTTGAAAAAAACTGTGCCGCCGCGCCGCAGGCACCTGCTGAGCTCGCCCGAGGTGGTTGAGGCGTTTGAGCTCGTGGACAGGGGCGACTTTGTACCGCTCCAATTTTGCACTCCACTTTCCTTTTAAAAAACATTTCTTCTGAAAAACAAAAAACTGTAACGCCGCGCCGCAGGCACCTGCTGAGCTCACCCGAGGTGGTTGAGGCGTTTGAACTCGTGGACAGGGGCGACTTTGTACCGCTCCAATTTTGCATTCAACTTTCCTTTTACAAATAATTTTGAAAAAGTCCTTTTAAAAAATCTGTGCCGCCACGCCGCAGGCACCTGCTGAGCTCACCGGAGGTGGTTGAGGCGTTTGAACTCGTGGACAGGGGCGACTTTGTGCCCGAGCCGCTGCGCCACATGGTGTACGGCGACCAGCCGCTCAAGCTCAACAAGGTCCACATCAGCGCGCCCTTCATATACGCGCAGGCGGCGGAGGCGCTGCAGCTGCGGTGAGAGGCAGCGTGCTCAGCAGCCCTGGGTGCCAACTTCAACTTCAGCCACAACTTCAAGTCACAATGCCGTTTTTGCCGGTGCCTGAGCGGAGCAGGCGCGGCGGCAGCAGCTGCTGGTGTTTGTGACGTCTGCGGTTTCAGTGTCAGTGTTGCATGTGTGCCAACTGCCATTAACAATAATTTGGATGCATGCCCCTGCACAATGTTGAAACTCTGCGGCGGCAGCAAGTTGCAGTACCACCAAAACCGGCACTTCATGCCTGCTACAATACTGTTCTTCTTCCATGCCAGTGCCTTGGCACTGCAAGTGGGCAGCCTTTTTTATGGCTGCCACCCGTAAACAGTGGCCAGGGTGCCAGCTGGCCTGTGTCAGCTGCAGCCGCGAGAGTGGCTGGCCCTGTCCTAGCTGAACACTTGGTAGCACAAAACTCGGCACCCGACCGCACACGCTCATACCAAGCAGGCCTGTCCTAGTGGCATACACCTTGGTACCACATTGAAGGAGTTCATGCGTGCGCTTTTGGTCTTTTCAGCCGGCCACCACTGTGGTCACACACTTCCACACACACACAGACATCCAAGTATGTATGAAGTACATGTGCATGTATGTTTGTGATGCCACCATGTGGGTGCGCACCAGTTGTCTGCTGGGCATGTCTTCCCTGCACGCTGGCATTGGCACACGCTGCTTGCCGTACATGATGTTGTATGCATGCGTATACTTCAAGTGCATGTACAATATTTCCTTATGATAAATGTACATGCCTGTCATGTAACCATGTGTGCACATGCCTCCTGTCTGCTGAGCAGGCCTGGCATGTCTTTTCTGAACGTTGCCAGCAGCACAGGCTACCATTCACGTTGCGAGGACTCATTTATAGGTACTACTACCAGTAATGTATTTACTGTATACTTGAACAAGTGTATACTGCAAAAAGTATATTTGGTGTATGCTTATCGTGTCACCCTATCATGTAACCCTGGTTGCACGCGCATTCTTGTCTGCTGCCAAGCAGGCCCGGCATGTCATTCCTGAACATTGGCAGCGGCACGGGCTACTTCTCTTATGTAGTGGGGCTGCTGGTGGGCGCGAGCGGCGAGTGCCACAGCATAGAGGTCGAGCCGGACATGGTGGCTTACGCACGCGCGCACGTTGACGCGCAGGACAAGCGCCTGGGCCGCAAGTCAAACATACAGGCGAGTTTAGTAATATATACCGTACTGCTAGTAGTAAGTACTTCCGACTTGAAGTACTTCTGGAAGTAGTTCTTATCTGAGCATGGAGGTCGAGCCGGACAGAGTGGCTTACGCACGCGCGCACGTTGACGCGCAGGACAAGCACCTGGGCCGCAAGTCTAACATATAGGTGAGTTCAATATCGGTACTATACTATATTACTAGTACTAGTAGTAGTAGTATAATTTTCTTCAACTTTTTTTATTTGCACATGGAAGTTGAACAGGACTTGGCAACGTATGCGCGCACGCAGGTTGGCGCGCAGGACCAGGGCCTGCGCGGCAGGGCTAATAGACAGGTTATAACTTTGATATTGTTTTCATGTGCGCGTGGGGTGTGTGGGGGGGGCACCATAGTAATGTGTCACAGCGTATAATCTTTGCATTATGCTTCTAAGTATGCCGTATAACGTATGTAAATACGGCGTACAACGTGTTCAAATGAGCGTAATCACATGGCAAATAATTCCACCACTATAAGTAGACCGTATATCACGTTTTGGGGCGTCAAAATACGTACACATACGCCGTATTTTGTACCATATGCCTCAGAAGTATGGTGTAACGTGTTTGGGGGCGTCAGAATGCGTAGAAATACGCCAAATTTTGTATTTCTAGAAGTATAATGTACAAAATATGGTATATGCCGTGACACAACACTTGTCATGTGCCGTGCGCAAGACGCCGCTCACGACAGGCGCCTGGGCCCCATGCCAAACACGTATGTGTATATATACATATATACTTCAAGAAGTAATTTTATGTGCACATTACGGTGTGTGTGGGGGGGGATCAGCACCGAGGTGCCGTGCACACATGCATATGTACATACCTTCAAGTATATAGTGTGTGTACATTTCAAGTGTATTATGCTATACTACTAGTAGTACTTCAAGTAGTACTTCTAGTACATACTTATGAAGTAATGAACATTCTGAAGTGATAAGCAATTCATACTTATGAAGTACATGTACAGTGCACGCACTTAAAGTGCATGTATGTGAAGTTAACTTACTAACAGATGTACCAGCACACAAAAGATGCAGCACAAGTACTGTAGTATGTATACATGAGCGTACCCACTGTATAGCGTATGTGAAATACATACCTGTAAATAGCTTTGCAGTACTTCATCCAATGAAAAGTTGCAGCTGCCCTTGTAGGCGCCGCATACCCGCATCGCGCCTTCAACCAAGTTGGGTGCATGGACTGCATCTGGCCCCTGGCCACACAGAGTCGAATAGCAAATCCTGGCACCAGAACTCTTCCATCACCATACCATGGCGCTGGGACGTGCAGTTAGTGGAGCACAACCAGAGGGCTCTTGTGTGACCTGCACACTCCTCTTGCCTGCCCATCATAATTGTGTTTAGGAACCTGGTATTTTCATGCATGCACACATGCACTTCGTATGGATGTATCATGAGTATGTACTACAGTAGTATTGCCATTAAACTCCAGAGTACTTGGGGGTACTTGAGAAGAATGTAAACCAAGAGCCAATGCCACTCCTGCTCCATGCTCATCTCATGCCACTGGCTGCCGCTCCCTCACCAAGCCAGCTGCTCAGCGCTGCCGCACTGCATCCCCCCCCCTCCTCCCCCCCCCCCCCTCCCCACGCAGTTCATTGCCGGCAATGGGCTGCTGCTGGACCCTGCTGTCTACCACTACGACGCTGTGTACGTGGGCGCGGGCTGCACGAGTGCATGGAACCAGCCCTTCCTGCTGTCGCTGCTGAACCCGGGGGGGACGCTGGTGGCGCCGTTTGGGCACGAGCTCGTCAAGGCGCAGCGCCGCGCCGATGGCTCCGCCACGGACATCACGGCCATCTGCCAGGTGATGCTCAGCACTATTGCTGCAGTTAGTTGGCGGCCATGGGGTTGCTGGGTGGTGAAACATTGTCTTCACAATGCATGTCACAATGTAGATACAGTAGTAAAACCACGATGATTGCGCCGCCCCAATGGGTCCGCCATGGACATCACGGCCATCTGCCAGGTACGTTATGCGAGGCCAGTGCCAAGTATATGTGATACATGCGTTTACTAGCGATGTGTATGTTAGGTACTACAGTAGCAAAAACACACACACAAACACACACACACACACAGCCGCCTTGATGGCTCCGCCACGGACATCGCGGCCATCTGCCAGGTGATGCTCAGCATTGTGCACTGCACTCGCGCGTCTACTGAAGTGCTGTAGTATTTACAAGCTAAGCATGCTGCTGCAGTACTACTACTCACGCTGCAGGTAAAATGTGTTGTGAAATGCACCGTTTCGGTGCCGCCTCGATGGCTCCGCCACGGACATCACGGCCACCTGCCAGGTGATGCTCGGCACTGTGCACTGCACTCGCATGTTTACTTACAAGCTAACCATGCTGCTACAGTATTACTACTCACGGTGTAGGTGATATTTGGGCCCAAGGTAAAATGCACCATTTTGACTGGTGGGCGCGACGTAATGCATGCATGGCGCTGCTGATGACTGGCCAAGACACATACTCTTTTAAGGTTACTCTCTAAAATTTAAGGGACTCATGCTAGTTACCTGGGTCAACTTCATCTGCAGGACCCAAACAGTGGGGTGGATATGTTACATCGGCAGCCGCTCAAAGCTCCTTCTTAAAAACAAATAAAAAGCACTTTCCCTGCTCCCACTCAAGCTCTGAACCCCCCCTCCCCCCCTGCCCCCCT
>JAULBY010013258.1:0-22604 GCA_032358315.1 Ophiocytium majus | reverse complement strand
TGCTTCTTGTAGCCTGCACCACCACACATTCCTACAACACACAGAGCCTCAGCATCCGATTGCGCTAACCTGCTTCAGTAGTATGTTATACCTGAAGTTTTGCAGTGGCGGAGGCAGCTGGGCTGGAAGCACAGCCGGACAGAGCAGTCACAGGGGCCAAGGGCAGCGTGTGTTGAGGTGGTGGCGGGTGCCTCAGTGAGGCAGGTCTTTGCATACTTCCGAAGTACTTCAAGTGAGTGAAGTTTGGTGCGCGACATTTACTGTGCGCACGTCAAACAAACCTCTACTTGGAGTCACGCCTTTCACGCCGTGCTAAAGAGCTTGAAAGCTCGCTTTCTCTAATCCAGACTGGTGCACATCCGTGCAGTGTGTGCATAAACTGGAGTGGCGTGCAGGTCACATGGCAGCGATGCAGTGGCTGATGCCCACGGTAACATGACAGGCGTTGCCGCGGCACCACCAAGCTGATGCACCTGGAGATTGTCGTACAGCTCGAGTAAGAAACGGACAAGTGCAGCGAGGCAGGCACAGGAAGACTTGGTACTTAAAGCGCTGCAGCAGTTGGAAGTTGTGGTTGCGAGAGGCTGGAAGCCTGTTTCTGCCACTTGAGTGGCTATGTGCTCAGCAGCACTTGAAGCTGATCAGCAGCGGCAGTTCAAGTTGCACCTTTATAAGTGGGTGACCACCCCGCCAGACGGCAGCGCGTGGCAAGCGTCACCACCACTTGCGGTTTCTACCCCCAACAAACAGTTGAAGTTGTCCATGTGCTGCGCATGCCGCACCCACACCCCCACTAGATGTTTCTGGGTGGCGACACCTGCGGGACAGCAGCAGCAACAGCAGACCCGATGGACGACAGCAGCGACACGGCTTCGGCGGTGCCGGCGATGATGAGGACTACGACAACGCGGAGCCGTCACTTGCGCAACCAATTTGCTGGTTCAGCAGGACGTGCGTCGCCTGCGCGCGCACTTGGCGTTGGTGTGTGTCGGCCAGCAGGGTGGACGGTACTGGCGCAGCTTCGAAGCCAGAGTGCGCCAGGCGCGCAGGTATGCTAACAGCTTTCGCGGGCCTGGCAGGCCTTGGCAATGCGGGAGCGGTAACCATGATCTGCATGGCGCTGTGTGGACGTGTGGTGCGTCGACAACGACAGGTACCCGCACGACTGTGCGCGCACAACGGTGCAGGCGCCCACATGCGTACACGCCACAACCTACACGAGCCAGCACGACTATCGCCCAACGCCGCTCAGACTTTCAAGCGCGGCCTCCAGGCCATCCTCATTGCCAATGGTGCGCCCTACTGGCACCAAGAGGCTTGCTTCTGCTTCACGAGCCCCGGCTACCGCGCGGACACGGCGCAGTTGCCAGGCAGCCTCTGCCTCGGCGGCGGCGGCGGCGGCGGCGGCGGCACCGCGCTTGGGCGCGGGAAGGGCACAATCATCAACGTGTCCGTCAAAGCGCTGCAGCGGCAAACGGCAGTGGCACACGTACGCCAGCGGAGAGGAGCAACATGGGAGGACGGGTGCGCCGCGCACGAAGGGGAGAAGGCCAAAGAAGCGACTGACAACGGCACGTACCACAGGACGCGCTGGTGGGAGTTCGTGCGCTTCATCGCGGAGAAGCACGGCTGGTTGGGCAACAAAGCGCGCGACTTCTTGCACGGCTGTCGCAACACACAGCAGCTTGCCGAGGCGGTAGCTACGTAGCGCAGGAGTGGTAGCCCGCCGCCGCAACATTTTGCGGCGGGCTACGACAATGCAGTTGAGCTCAGTCCTTGTGCGGGCGGTAATCAAGGTAGCGCAGCGAGTGCTGACTTATGTGCACGCCGGCTGAGCAGCACAGCTCAAAATTTGCACATGCACATGTACATTCTGCTACGATACGCTTCCACCTTTTCTGTTGCAGCACTTGGCCAGCCTGTCAGGCATGGCCTACTGCTGACCGGATAGCACCAGAGGCAGCAGGCAGCCGCAAGGCGGCCTGCCTAACTAGAAGGTTCATTGTTTATTGACAATCCACTTGTGAGCATGTGCGGCACCAAAGGTTGTGTTGGTGCTGCACAGTTTTTAAAATTCCTACTCCAAGTGTTGTCCCTACAGGTGTCATGCTGCACTGCTGCACGCTTGAGGCTGGCACTGCGACATACCCCCCCCGCGGTATGCACACCTGCACCCTGCGCCCATGCAGCCTCTGCGTGCAGCACACACAGCAGTGAGACTCTACAGTGTACCTTTCTGCGCTTGCGTACACAAGAAGCCTGCCCCCGCTATCTGTACTCGAACTGCATGCTCTGTGTATGCCTGCCAGCATAGACACCACGCCATAGACTGCACCGCAGCTACATTGCCGCGCCCACAACCCGGCTCGGCACATACATACTGGCGCAAACACTACATGTCCCGCGTGTGCATGCAAGAATAATCGCTCCACACAGTAAAGTGCACCGCAGCAGCACACATAGCCCAGCTCCAGCATGGGCTTGAGTCCGCCGCTGCAGCACTGCCGCTGAGCACTCCCGCGGCAACACCGGCCGTGCCGCCAGCCGTCGCGATCACCACTGTGCTTGCTGACACACACCGTTCACAGACGCCCAACGCCGCGTGCGCTGGCACCGCCACACGACCACACCCCCACCACACCAACCGGTGGTGTCTTCGCCACTGCAGCCCAACCAGGCACAGCGCGCTGCCTCGTACCGCTGCTGCTGCGCGGAGCGAGTGCCACAGTCACCACCGCGCTGTGTTGGCACCTGCCCGCTCCTGTGCCGCCTGTCCGCATGGAGCCGCCAAACCCGCCATGTGCTCAGCGACGCCCAGGAGAGCGCACGGCGCCGCGCTGCGCCGCACTGCACGCCTCGGTTGCGGCGCCCCCGACTGCAGCATCTTCGCTGGCTATTGCGACCGCACTGGCTCACTGCTTGCGCGCGGCCGCCACTGTCCGGCGCCACAGCTACCGCGGACGCCGCTCGCCAAGCTGTGCATGAAGCTGCTCGCCCCCCTCATGGGGGGCACCCCAGCCGCGCACCCGCCTGCCATGCCGCCCACGCCGTGGTAGGCGGCATGAGCCAGTGCTGCCAACACCGGCACGGACGCTGCACCCACCGACGCCGCACGCACCCGCGCACACAGCGTTACAGCTGCACACCCGCGCGCCGCGCCATACTCGCCCTCCTGGGCCACTTGTGTTAACGCCGCCGCCGCTGCTGCTGGTCGCCGGTGCATGTGCGGGCCTGCCCAATGCCCCAGCATCACCCTTGCACCTCACGCTGCGCACGCCCTTGTATGCCTGTCGTGCGACATTGGCCTCCGTGATGGATAGCCTCCCCGCCCCGTGCTCTGTCTTGAAAACATGGGAGCTCCCACGCTCACCTCCTGTGATGAGCGCTCCAGTGCCCGCCACAGGCTGCCGCGCCAGCGGGTCAGCACCCGCTGGTGTAGACACATCCCCGGACGCAGCAAAGCATGCGCGCGCCTGGCCGCCCGCGACAATATCCGCCGCCTCCACAATGGCATACTGCAGCGCGCGCCGCCACCGCCGCCGCCGAGCGCACCGGCGCGACGGACCAAGCAATCGGTACAGCAGCTCGCACCGGTGCGCCCCCGGCCACTGCAGCACCGCTAGTTGCCGCCACAACCGCCTGTGCCGCAGCCACACGCACGGGAGCACCCGTGGCCACTGCAGTCCCTCCAGGTGCCGCCTCACCTGCTGGTACAGTCGCCACGTTTGTTGATGCCGCACCAACCGAAGCCGCACGTGCCATCCTGCGGGGCGTCACACGCCCGCGCGCACCACCCGCGCGTGCTTGGGCGTCACACGCCACGAGCGCTGTTGTCACTGCCGCCAGAGCTGCGCCAGCCGACGCCGCACGCTGCAGGCTGCGTGGTGCAGCAGCAGCTAGACTGCTCCTGGCGCCACTTACGCCCTCTCCTGCTTTCAAAGTTTGTGCGTGAGCGCCGCTTTCCGCCGCTGTGGGTGCCGCGCGCCCCCGCCACATGATCCACCTCCGCCCCTGTGTCCTCGATAGTACGCATAGCCAAGGCCGAGGTGTCGACGACCGTGCGCAGTCACCCACGCGGGTGCAACCGCCTCCGCCTGCTCAGCAGCACACGTGTCCGGCACACGCACATATATCTGCCGCAGCCACATACTCCGGGGCGTGTGCATCCACCGCTGCAGCGCTCGTGGCAACGGTGGCCCATCGCGGCTTTGCCACCGTCACTTGCCCAGCAACATGCACATCCACCGCCGCAGTGTCCCCAGCAGCGGCGGTGTGCGCCAGTGGCGACACCTCCACGAGCTTAGCAGCACTCCTTGCCGCCACCTATAAGGCATCCAAGGCAACAGCATCTGTGCCCACAAGCGCCGTTACCCCGAGCTCAGCAGCTCGCGCGTCCGCTCCTGCTGGGTGCTTAGCAGCTTGCGCCTCCACCACCACGCCGCACGTGGCAGCTGTGCACAGTACGAAATCCTGAGACGCTACACGCTGCACCACGCCCGCCTGGGCAGCAGCTGCTCCCACCAAACCACGCGTGGCCGCTGAAGCACCGCTAGGTGTCGCCACGCCCGTCGACAATGTAGCCCTGCCCGCCGGAGCACACGTGGCCACTGCAGCGCCTGCAGGTGCCGCCTCACCCGCCTGCCTGGCAGCCTCCGCCTGCGCTGCCGCTGCTGGACCGCCAGTGGCATCAGAAGCACTGTTGGTCCTCACCAGCGTTGCCACATCCTCGACTTCGGCAAGACGCGCATCTGCTGCTTGAGCACTCGCTGCCGCTGCGCGTCCTGGGGCACGTGCGCCCACCCATGCGGCAGCCATGATGGCAGCAGCAGCGCTCACCCGCGCCGGCGCCACCATGCCGCCAGCACCACAGGTTTCCGGCGCTGTTGCGTGTGCAACGGGGTACTCACCTTCCACCATGGCGCCGCCGGTTCCTGCGGTGCTCACCAGCACAGCGGCCCCATGCTCAGCAGCTCGCACGTCCACCGCCGCGGACCCTGCAGCAGCAACAGCCGCCCCCGCAGACGCCCCCGCCAACGCGTGCTCAGCGAAGCGCACACCAGCAACATCCATGCAAGTAGCTTCAGCAGCGCTGGCTTGCACCGCCATCAACATATGGTCAGCAGCACCCGGGCGCCCCATTGCGGCGCCCGTGGCGGCATCAGCCCCCGTGAGGCCGCAATGAGTCGCTTGTGTACACGTGCAGTTGCCACCGCCGAGGCGCCGGCAGCAGCAGCGGCGCTCCCCCAACCTGCCGCTGTGCGCCCAGCAGCATGACCGCCTATCGCCGCAGCGTCGGCTGCCACCGCAGCACTTGCCGGCACGGACACGCCTGTGTGGTCAGCAGCGCACACGCCCACTCTCGCAGGCGGCATGGGCGTAGCGACACGCGCGCAAGCCATGCGGCGACCACGCCCAGCTGCAAGCTCAGCAGCAGCGCGCAAGCCCTCTGCCATGACATGAAGACCAGCAGCGCATGCCGGCCCCGCCCCTCCGCGTGCTCAGCAGCACCGCCGTGGTGCAAAAAGCAGCAGCGGAACGCACCGGCGCCTCCGCCACTACACGCCCAGCAGCATGTGCACGCTCCACCATGGCGCCAGTGGCAGCGCTGTTGCGAGTTGTGCTTCCTTCCCCGCACGCTCAGTCGCGCTCGCACCGTTCGTGGCGGCGCCAACGGCACATGGCATGGCTAACCCCCCCCAGCCCTGGAGCCCGGAGCGGCCAGGCCGCACCACTGCGCACCGCCACCAGGGAGGGCAGGCGGGACAGAAGCAGCAGCGACAGAAGCACCAGCCTCACCTTTTGTGACATCCGCCGTGCTTCTCCGCACCTGCACCGGGAGCACAGAGGCATGCTTGCCTGCCGTGGTGCACGCAGCAGCACCTCCGTCCGTTACCGCCGCCTCGACGCCAGCGTCCATCGCCGTTGCCACCGCCGTGCTGCCCTCAGCACGCGGCGCGCTCTCCGCCAAAACGTCACCAGCGGGCGTGGCGGCACCAACGCGTGCCAACACCCGCTTCCGCAGCCTCGCGCGTTGGCGCCGCAAACGCCGCCGCCAATGGATGCGCCACCGCATGCACGCCCTTCATTGCGACATCCAAGGCGGCGACCGCCGCCGCCGCTGCTGTGCCCACCACCCGAGCCACTGGTGCAGGCACAACCAGCGCCTCCACTGCGTCCACCACAATGCTGGCAGACGCCAGTACAAAGTGCCCCCACGGTCGGAAGCCTCGCCACCGCCAGGCCCGGAAAAGGCAAAGGGGCCAGCGAGGCGCCGCGCAAGGAGATGCCGGTGCTGTAGCCGCTGCCTTCGACACTCGAGCTTGGCGGTGACCACCAGCGGGAGCCGCTTCCGGTGGCCGCCTGCAACTGGCCGAGGCGCCACTCGTGCACCGGCGTCGGGCTCCCCGCATCCGCTCCCTGGGCCCGGCGGGCCGCTGTCGCGACAGTACTGGACGCCGTGGGATACTGCGGTGTCCCCCCCACTATGTCCACAAACCACTCCAGCAAGCGCACCATGTCGCCCACCCCAATGGCAGCGTGCGTGCCCTGCACCTCCAAGGCCTGCAGCGCCGAGGTACGGCACGCTGTGAGCGTGTGCACCTCCGCAAAAAACCGCGACTGCTGCATCCGCCAAGCCGTCTCAGCCGCCTTCAGCTGTTGCTGGCATTCAGTCAGCGGCGCAGCCTGGTCCACGCGCGCCTGCACACCTGCTTGCACCTGCTGCTCCATGGACACAGCCGCGCCGTCGGATGCCGCCATGGGCATCGCCGCAATCGCTGTGGCGCGCACACCCTCCGCTGCGGTGTCAGCAGCAGTGGCGGCGTGGACCGGTGCCCCCTCCCTCCATCACGCTCTTAGCAGCGCAGGCGTGCTCCACCATGGCAGCAACCGTAGCAACGGCTCGCGCCAGCGCTGCCTGTCCCGCGCGCGCAGCAGATAGGGCGGCAGCAGCGGCAACAGCGGCGGCGCCACGCGCACCCTCCTCTGTCACAGTTGGCCGCCGCTGGTGCGGCGCTCTCCTCAGCGGCTGTGCCGACCTCACCCGCAGGCGCCACAGCAGCGCATGACGGTGCCTCTTCCACGGCGCCGCGCGCAGCGGCCGTCGGCGGCGGCAAGTGCGCCACTATCCACTGCCAGCGCGCCATGCGTCGGCGCCTCCGCCACCACTGTCCCTGGGGCACGCGCCGCGCCCACCAGCGTCGCTGCCGCACAGCCTGTGTCGCGACCTGCGGCGCCACCACAGTCCCAGCAAGCGCCGCGCCGCCTGTTACCACGTCCGAGTCTGCCGCGCTGTGGCCACTGGCAGGCTTGGCAACGCATAACCGCCGCCGCGTGCCCTATGCTCAGCGGCAAGCGCGCGCCCCGCTAGAGCGCCAGCGGCGGCTATGGCACGCGCCGGCGACGCGCCCACCCTGCGTGCAGCCGCGCTCGTGCCCTTCGTTGCGGTGCCATTTGCGGCAGCAGCACGCTCCAACGCCGTCAACCCCGCGCACTCACCAGCAAGCATCACTTGTGCACTCATCTAACCATGCCGTGGGATGTGGTTGCTGTGGGGCCGCCACGATGGAGGCAGTCGGCGCGCACATACAGGAAGGTTCAAACGCCTTCAGCAATGTCAGTCCAACGAACCGTGCCCGTCGCCGCATGCACTTTGCTTCAGGCCTGCTGGTGCTGCCCAGCCAGCTGGTGCAACCCGCCAACCATGTCACCACCCTTTAGTCACGGCCGCCGCGCGCACACTACACATAGAGCAGCACTGCCTTACTATAGTACGGTGCTTTGCTCAGTCCAGGGTGTTCTGGTAGTGAAGTGTGCCTCAAGATCCGTTGTGGAAAAGGAAAAGGGTCCGGGGCCGAGGCCGCTTAAGCCGGTCGGCCTCGGCCTGGCCGGTAGGCCGGCAGGCCGAGCCGGGAGGGGGCCGGCTTTCCCGGCCTTGCTGTGACGCGTGTGTTAACCACCGCTCAGGCGGTCCCTGAAGCTGCTGCCTGCCTACGGGCTCGCTGTGGCTTGGCGCTGCCCCTGGCTCCATTTGAGGCTGGCCATGCATGCAGCGCGCTACTGTACAGTAAGTAGCAGCGGGTATCTGCCGTACGGTACTCCCGTCCCGCCCCGGTTCGGGCCTCAAAGCCGGTGTAGGCCGGTCCAGGCCAGGGCAAGCCGGCGCCTGTGCTGAGGCCGGTTTAGGCTGGCCAAGCCGAGCCGAAGCGATCCTCCAGGCCGAGGCCGATGCCGATGCACTCCGGCCCCGACCCTACAATTTTTTAAACAAGAACGCCGCCACGCAGGCAGTGGAGCCAACCCCCAGACCACAGAAATGCTATTTGCAAGCCAGTAAACACTTGCCCTCATGTCTACCTCACAAACATGACGGTTCGCAACACAGAAATTCGCGTTGCAGCCTGGGTTGCCACAGCGGCGCTTGCGTACAGAACCCGAACCCTTGGGCCCCATGTATATTTACATATGGTATGGGACTAGGCTCGTGTGTATACAGGTGTGCTGCGGTGTTCACAGCAAGTGCAATGCCTTCAGTGTGTCAGTGTGCACAGCCCCAGCACACTGGTATGACACTTGTCAAGTCTCATAAACTTTTGGTGTGGTGGTAGCCCCTTGCCCAGTAGACATACACCAGTATTGTGATGAGCATGATGCCTGCACACATGTGACAAAGCACAGCCAGGAGACGGCAAGAAGTCAAGGCCATGCACAAACCCACCACAATTTAACGTGCATGTGCTGCATGTGCATCCGGTGTTGGATTCCGCCAGTCCTGGTTCTGCACCGCCTATTGACCCGCCATACACACTGACATTGTGCTGCCTGTTTGCTTGGCCTGCTTTTGAAGTGCGATGCTGGTGCTTGCTGCAGGAACGTGCAGCCACTGGGGGCACTTGCAACATGCGCGTTGTCCTACAGTAGTATGTGCTGGCTGCCATTTCACAGTGTAGCCATCTCTGGGCACACACAACATGATGCTGCAGTATCCCAAAGTGCTCACCTGCCAGTGTACATAAGAAGTACTCCAGGTGGCCTTTATTCAGGTCGTCAGGCACCCAGTGCTTCTCTGGCGGTCCCAGATTGACAAGCTGCAGCAGCACAAGCAATTGTAAAAAAAGCAGTACATATGGTTATATAATGTGCACGAGCTAGGACACAAAGGCTATGTGTGCTCACTAGTGCACCAAGTGCCGAGGCCACAATGGGAAGGCCAGGCTTCATGGCCGAGTAACCGCTTGGGAAAGTTTGTACTGAAGCTGCAAGAAAGCAAGCCCGGTGCGGGAGGGAAACAGATTTGATATTGATGACGACAGGAAATGGGCCATTACCTGGATCAATGGTATGGTCACCCAGCTGCCCAGAGCTGTACAAAGTAGATTCAAGGCGGAGCTAGTGCTCTTCATGCTGGGAGGTGCCTGCCATACCAGCAGCAGCACAGCAGCACACATAAGCATGGGGCAGCACATGTTACTTTTACCGTACCAGCAACCACATGTTGATGATGCCAGAAATAAGCGTCACCAAATGGCAGCATAATTCAAGCACCAGCTTCTGCCACAGGTGCGCAGCACCACTGCGTACAACGGCGGCTAAGCACCTGCGTACCTCTTGGTAGAAGAATTCAATGGCCGAGACGGAAGCCTGTGTGGCAGCACATTGCGGCACAACAGCAACAGCGGCGGATGAGTGAGCGCCGGGTCACAGCGCATCAACTTTTCATGATACAGCATATAATGTGATACGGCGTATAACGTATCACATGAACGTATACTTACTGCATATACGCCGTATACCGCGTTGTTAGGGCGTAGAAATACGCTGTATTTTATTATGTACAAAACATTATAAGCCCTGACCCATCACTACTCATGAACTCACTACTCAGGAACGTGTCTATCTGTGTACACGCCTCCAGCACTGTCCAGTGGGTCGCACACGTGCACACGTCTGCTCACCAGGATCTCGCTTGTGCCAATGGCCACAAACTGGGGTATTTGCCACAAAACGCTCAGCGATGACGCTCTTGGTATGGATTTGCAGAGGATGCAAGATTCCCGCAACAGCCCATCCGCATCAAGCTCATGGCACCCTGCAAGCTGCCTGCAGGCAGAGAAGCACCGCGGACAGTTGGTAGCTGCAGGTCATAGCGCTCCATGGATTAGGTTATGTACCTCGAAGTATTATATATTATAGCGCGCTCCATGGATTGTCAGGTAGCAGGTGCGTGCGTGCATAGGTGAAAGCTGGTATACTCGCAAGCCCACAGCGGTGGCATGGCACAACACTTCCAAACAGGGGCGCCACTGGCCACTGCCTCACGCATTACACAGGCAGGCTCAACACAGCTGTCTGGCAGGTGACCAACGTTATCAGTACCTGCAATGCAATGGCCTGTCATGCGCATGCCCGGTGACCCAGAACTGCTGGAACTGGCTGTACCGGTAGTCGGCGAGCTCGCCAGAGAGGCAGTGCGACGGGGGCGCGGTGTCCGAGTCGCCCACAGCGGCCTTGCGCCACACCTCCACCGCAGCAGCCATTGCAACAGACGCGCCCGCAAACACAAACCCGCATGCTATCTTGCGAAGCGCGTTGGATGTGGCAGGGGCATTGGTGGCTGCGGCACTGGTGTGTGCTGGGGCACCTGCGCTTGCGCTGGCTGCTCGTCTGGCGCGCACGGCCACCACAAGCGGGTAGACCACGGCTTCCATGATGGGTATCAGCACCAGTATCGCCAGAGTGTCAAAGATATTAAGAGCTGTTGACAGCAGTGGGGCAGCAGGGTAGGCACGTTGACACAATGTGAGCACCTGCATGTGTGAAACCAGCGTGGCATGAGAACAATGAGATAAACGCGGTGTGGGGAACAAGCTTCTGGTGTAAAACATGCAGTGACTGGGCAATCATACGTGGTACAAGGGTAAAGAACGAACCTGACACCGGGATGCTGAAGGACTTGGTCAGAGACAGGTCCATGACACACGCTTGGTTTTGGTATGCTGTCGACATCATGGAGTACACAGCCCAGTATGGCACCTGTGGGCGGGCACAGCGCAAGCGGCAGCAAGCATGAGCAAGCTGTTTACAAGTAGGAACACCACAACAGCAACCATGTGCACATGTGCACACAATGAGCAACCTTGCGGCACATCAGGGGGGGGGATGCGGCGGCATAGAACTGCAGCTCCACCTCAGGCGCAGGGCATAGCCAGCATGATGGCCCACAATGCCTGACAGGTGATTATGACGTGTACATGTATACAGTATATCATTATTACCTTCATTATTGTCTTCGATATGGATCAGCACGTATGTGTGTATGGTATCAATGAAGTGTACTTGTGAAGTATTTGGCATGGCAGCGCAGGCATACCTGCATGATGAGGAGAGGCAACAGGCGCCACAGGCTTTTGACTGCTTGCACATCGGCGTGGCTGTGCCCTCCACCATGCGCCTCGCTTGCCCTGCCAGCGGGGCAACGCCAACACAAATGTGCAACAATGCCAGTGAGCACGCTGCCTGTGCAAAGTCAAGCAGTGAGGCATTGCATTTCACTCATTCATGGGGCACACCACGAAGCTACACAGCCAGTGGTGGCCCTGTGGCACCGACGTGCATTCGTGCACGCACAGACCCTACAGTAGTTGCGCTTACAATCATCAGGTGGCCATGCGCGCAACATCTGTATGTGAGAGTCCCACCGGCTCGGCATTGAAGCAATAATGTGGTACTAAGTACTTCAGAAGTGGTATGCACAATGCAGTAAGTGCAATCAGTGCAGCACCAGGCCACTGACCCCAAAAGGTATGTGTGACACCATAATGACAACACTATCAGTGCTCCCTGAACATTGCTGGGTGCGACGGCGAAGCCATTTACTGCTGCAGTATGACAAAATGGCAACGCAACTCCGTGTTCAAGTGAGGCTTGCCATGCACATGTGGCACATGCTTGCACCTGTCTAGCCAGTGCAGCGATGATGATGCCTGCTGGCCTGCCTTCTCATCCGACACGGGTGGCGGCTGGCTCCCGTCTGTGTGCCTGTGGTGAAGCGACTGCCAGCCGTCCGACACATCCGAGCCTGTAATGGCCACCGCGGCCGGTACTGCTTCCGCATTGCCTGGTGGTGCTTGTGACAATTCCGTGTCACCCACTGCAGCTGCTGCTGGGTGCTGTCGCTTCCGGAGTGACAGCAGCGCAGCCTCCCGCACAACGCTGAGCAAGTCGGCCACACGCGACCCGCCTGCTGGGCCCATGATTTTGTATCGCCGAGACCTGGTGCGTGCGAGGTGCCGTGTACGATTGGCATGCACAGCTTGGTTTGCAATGGTGGCAGTGCAAGACATCAGTGGTTCTGTGCTGACACATGGACTGTGACACACTCAAGGGAAGAGAGGGTGATGCCCCAGACAAGTACCAGCGCAAGGTGCAAGGAACTGCGAAAGAACGCACGCAACCCTACCACTAGTGTGCAGGCGCATGGCGCATGTGCTTCATAGTGCATCGCTGGCTCTGCACTCACCCAGCTTTGAAAACCACTATGGCGGCTGCCATAGCGAAGCATGGGATTGAAAAGCCTACCACAAACGCCCATGGTTTGCCCCCCAGTGCTGGCACACCATACTGGCAGATGTAGCTGACCAGTGTGTAGCTTATCAGCGCGCCCGCGTTTACAGACCAGTAAAAGAGTGTGAAGAAGCGCCCTTTCTCCTGTTGTCAACACGTGCATGTGCAGTGATTGTGGTGTGAGGTGTCGAACAAACAATTGCAGGGCCACACCCCCGCAGCCCAAGAAATTTGCGAGCATGTCATTGTTGTACGCACCTTGACATCCCGTGGGTCATTGTCATCAAACTGGTCAGCACCAAAGGTGCTCACGTTGCTTTTGATGCCGCCCGTTGCCAGTGCAACAATGTAGATGCCGATGAAGAGCAGTACGGGCGCTGCCGCCTTGGCACCATCGCTCTCAACGGGTACCGTGGCAAGGGTGGTCACAAAGAGCCCCACCAGATATATGCTGCAGAAGGCAACAATGGCTCGGTACCTTCCCATGCAGCTGTCAGCCACATAGCCACCTAGTAGAGGCGTCATGTAGCATACACCACTCCACAGAGCGAACTGCGTCAATGTGCGCAAAAGTACCAGCGGCGCAAGCAGA
Source organism: Ophiocytium majus (assembly GCA_032358315.1). Lineage (NCBI taxonomy): Eukaryota > Xanthophyceae > Mischococcales > Ophiocytiaceae > Ophiocytium > Ophiocytium majus. The sequence continues at coordinate 9,451 of JAULBY010013258.1, read as the reverse complement.
AGAGCAGAGCAATTTTGGTGTGCAACTGCTGCTGCTGCAAACAGCAACACCTACAACGGAATGCAGTGAATGGCAGAACCCGATTTCAGTGTGCAAGTGCTGCTGCAACACACGCAAGTGCTCTGAACGGCCAGCCATGACATGTGACTGTTGCCGCTGTGTTTGACTTTCAAACCTGTTGCTCTCACTTGTTGCATGCAAGCTTCTACTGTCCAGCCTGATGCTCATTAGCGCTATAGCAGCAGTAACAATCGCCACAGTAGCCCACGTACACCTCGCCACAGGGGGGAGTGGGTGGACGGGCGCCGCCCGTGCATGCGCTGCCGGCGGCTGCTTGGCCGTGGCAGGAAGCTGTCTATGGCTGTGCCTGCCTTTGCAGACACAGCTGTGGTGCTAGCATGCTGTGCCAGTGTTGCTTCACCCCAGCAGGAGACACGTAATACACAACCTGAAATCCTGACTTCGACAGACAGCAGCACCAGCAGCAAGACCGCCGCCAGCCTGCACCAAGTGGCGTGCTGGTCCAGCCGCTACCTGCTACCCACACAATAGTTACCCCCCTTCCTGAGGATTCCTCGTGTTGGCAGCAGCAGCTCAGGCACTACTGTGGGTGTGCAGGTACGGTACCGCGCCTCACCTGTACGTCAGCTTGTGCGTTGCCCATGTGCAAACGGTCCTCCAAGTACAGCACCAGGCTACTGCCCAGCCCATAGTAAGCAAGCCTTTCCGCGAACTCAGCCACAAGAATAAATGCTGTCACGGTCGTCAGGACACTAGGCTTGGTGCTGGCATGTGTGGGCGCCGCCGCCACACCAGCAGCAGCCTGGGTAAGAGCAGTGTCTTGGATGCCATTGCCATCGTACGCGAGCAAGGGCGCCTCAAATTCAAGTTCATCGTCAGCGCTGGTGCCGCCACTGCTGGCCATGGTACCGCTGTTTCTGCTGCTGACGATGCTGTGGATGCTGCACCATGCACGCGGACAGGTGTAGCTGAAGACTAGCCACCTAGCACCATGGGGGGGGCGTCAGTGTGTGTGTGTCTGGAAGGTTTTCAAGTAAGCTGTGTGTTTGTTTTGCGAGAAAGTTCCCCTTCATTTCTGGTTCCGGGTGGTGTGCAGAGTGGAGGAAGAGCAGTGCACACACACGTGTCTGTGGGAGGCGGCAACATCAGCAGGAGCGGCAGCGCAGCGCAGGGGGGGCACAGGAGCGTTGGGGACATGAGGTCTGGCGCTGGTGCGGCTGGTGCCGCGCGAAAGGCGGAAAATCTGCGCCGCCACGAAAGCACCAGTTCAGTGATCTCAGCAGCTGAGAGCGTTGACACCGACTACGAGGAGGAAACGTCCACCTACCAGGCGTCGTTCGGCGAGGGCGGTGAGTGTCACCTGCCTCTGCCGCACTGCGGACGCTGGCAGCTCAGCGGCTTGCTGCCCGTGGCACCAGCCGGCTGGCGGAGGCGCTTGCATTGAGCTTCCGACTGCTCAAACATTTGTTTTCACTCGGCACCGCGCCGTTCTGGTGCAGCAGGCAGCAGCGGCGCTGGCAGCCATGGGAGTGGAATGAAAAGGCGTAATAAAGGGGCTGGGGGTGCGTCACAATCTGGTGGCGCAGAGGAGCCCAGCACCCTACGAGGAGACTCCAGCAGTTTCGAGGGCCTTAGCACCGACAAACACCAGGCTAAAGTGGCGGCCAGCGAGACCAAGGTGAGTTCAAGTCACTCAGTTGCGCGATGCTCTCACGTTTGTCCGCATGCTGGTGGTGGTGGTGGTGGTCGTAGGATGCCATCAGTACTGGCGGCAGCAGCAGTATCGCCTGCCGTCAATGCTAGTGGTCTCCCTGTCATTGCTGTGTACCACAGCGAGGGATATGTTATGTGGAGGTGTTCTGTGTCTCATGCTGCCAGCCTGAGTATGCTGCAGCGGGATGGTTGCATATCAAATAGAGGTTGGACACAACGCGGAATCCAGCCATGCACACGGCACGCGGAATTCTGTGTTCAGTCTAACACAAATGACCGTGGGCGAGTAAGGATGCTCTGGGGATGGCATAACTGGTATTGTTTGTGTCTATCTCAAGTGAAGTTGGGTACCGTGGGGGTCTGGTAGTTATTGCGGTAATGGAGGCTCACCGGCGGTAGTCATTCACGGTGTTGACGGTATCACAACACCGGATTGCACGGCGGTAGTGATTGACGGTATCAGTTTAAATGTACTTCAACTTGCAGAACTTGAAGTGCACCTTACAGATTTATGTGAGCATCATTCCACAGCAGCGCTGGCATTGCATCCAAATGCCCTGCGTCTGCAGATCCGAGTCCTAGTTGAGCCTGCAAGAATGTTTGCCACGATCCATGAGGGCATGGCAACAACTTGTATGGTCAACAAAGTTTCTGGCCAGTACGGCTGTGAGGGGGCAGTAGCTGTGACCGCTTCACAAGAGACCCCGACTTGTCATGTGCGGCTCTGTAGTGCCGGCACCAACGTTGCGACACAAGTTGGAGCTGCAGCCGCAATTGCACACACTGTGGCATACAGAGTACGTTTTGTGTGTTGATGAGCACTGCTGGTGCTCGTGATGCACTCACCTGCACCCATGGGTACATCTGGAGGCAACACCCCACAGAGAGTCGTCTGAGGCCTAAGCTCGAGCACTGTATTGTGACCTGCATTACATGGCCGCTACACAGTACACGGTTGGCTTTTATAGCTGTATACACGAACACGGTCTGCAGCCGCTAAACAAAAGCGTGTCCAACCTGTAACATCAACAACTGGCTGCTGTTGCGCCTGCGCTGTGCTGTTTACAGTTGCACAAGATTCTTGTGCGCTTTCTGTTCGGGATGGTGATGGTATCGGCGTTCGCGGGCATCATCTGGGCAGGTGAGGTTACAGTGGCACACAGTGAGCGGGGTTACACACACATAATTGAAGAGGTGGTACATTGTACACACACAATCACGCTGTGACGGCACGCCTTCACACCACGTGCACCAGGTGCGGAAACGTGTGCGCATGGCGTTGGTGCCACATGCCGCACGGCAAGTGAAGCCAGACCTGCAGCAGTGCGTGTCCTGCCGCGCTGGTTTATTGTAAACCACAACAGCATAGCATATTACAATGGCACGTGGCAGGTGTGACACAGTGGGAAACAAAACCGTGCTTGTGCTACCACCTGGAGCTGGCACATTCTCATCCATGTTTTTGTCCTTGTCCCGCTGCCTCCATCTTGCCGCCAGGGCACCTGTATGTGTGCATGCTGGTGCTGGTGCTGCAGAGCATGGTGTTTCGGGAAATGGTGAATGTCAGGTACAACCTGGCCAAGGAGCGGTCGATACCGCTCTTCCGCACGCTGCAGTGGAGCTGGTTTGCCGTGGCGGTCTTCTACACATATGGGGACTTCCTGCATGAGTTTGTGCTGGAGGTGAGCGTTGGTGGTATTTACTTGAAGTACACATACAAGTATATATATATATATATCCTTGGCCGGACAGTCTTCATGGCGCATTACAGTGGAGAGGGGTCATGGTGGTACAGGCGTCACTGCCCGGCACGCCACTCTCGTGAGCAAGCACACAGACCTGAAGTTGTGCTTGCCATGGCGTAGCTCGACACACTGGAGAACTCGACTTGTGAATGCGAAGTAGTATCTAGCCTGCCGGCCGCTCAGGGCCACCTGCTTGCGGCACTTTTCGCCATTGACTGTGTAAAGCGAGTGAGTGTGGGTTTGCCGGGCTGTATGTTGTGTGTGTTTACGGGGCCGCCCATGGCCATTGCTTCATGCTGGCTTGTGTGGCCCGGGTTCTTGCACGCCCATAAGTGCAAATGAATACCGGTAAAATTCAGGGTTGCGCAAAAACGTGTATGGGGGTTGTGCCTGAGAAAGGCTGAGAGTTGATAATTGTGGCAGCCGCTGTGGCCGCGCTGCAGGTCTGGCAGGTTTTGATATGCTAATGTTTACAATAGTACGTAGTACTTTCGAAGTAATATGCACAGCACTCTTACCGCTGTATACACCGTACGGTACATGTATATGTATCCCATGTAAACATCACTACTAAACATATTTCTAGTATTTATGTAGTGGTGCTGGAATCATTTTTTCTATCAAATTACGTAATTTGTAGCGTAATTTCACAGCGACATGATATGCATACTTCGAAATATACTTATAAACAGGATACCTTGCAATATCTTCCATAAATTTTTGGGTTGCGCCCAGTATGGTAGGGCCACCACGAACGTCAAGGCATGGTAGGCTGCTGCAGGCATCTGCAGCGGGTAAGATGCAATCACCGTTGACCATATGTCCACAAATTACGTTTCCGGCAACCCTGCACATACTTGTGTATATGTGATCGCGCATGTCTCTCTTTACTGAGCTGCTAGGCGCACGATGGCACGTGTCATGTGTTCTCGTACCACGCCTGGGCTCAGGTATTCATCTGCTGCCTGTCACCTGTGTCCACCAGCCACCAACACCAGTGACACGCTTCTCACATGCTGGCGGTGTTGTCTGTCGGCTGGTGTCTGTGCTGTGCAGCACCGGGAACTCCTGTGGCTGGCCCCTATAACCAAGTGGCACGCGGGCGTTGCGTTCAGCATGTACTGCTGCATTTTTGTGCTCTCTGTGCTCACACTCAAGAAGGGGTTCTACCGCTACCAGGTGAGACCATCACAACCAGCAGTGGCAGCTTCATTGACGCGGCGAAAGATGAATGACGTCGTTGTGGTGCTCCCTATCCAATCAGGGGGGGTCGATCAGTGAAATGGGGCGTGTGAGTAGTCTTGGATGCCCAGATGTAACTTGTTCAACAAAAAGTGTAGAGTTGCTTAACAAAGGCTTGTTTAAGATAGCAGGCGCGAACTTGTCGGGCGAGGGGCAAACAATTAGGGAACACAGTGCCCACTATTTTCTACTGTCATTTGGGGGTCAGATGTGGTGCAAACGCCCGCACACTGGCAGCAACAACTGTTGCGTGTGCTCATTGCTGGGCCCGGCCTGCCTTTGCTCCTTTGTGTATTGTGTTGGCAGGTGGGGCAGCTGACCTGGACAATCGTGACCATCTGCATGATAGTGGCCCAGCTCAAGTTTGTGGCACACAACATCTTCAGGTGAGCACACATGAAACCAGCGCTGCCGCTGTGCTGCATCCGCCGCCACTGTGTCAATGTCACGGTGCCACACCTGTGGTCACTGCTGACGCTGTGCGCTGCTGCGTTGGTGGCACATGTGATCTGTGCTGGTGCAGTGGGATGTTCTGGTTCTTCTTCCCCTGCTCCCTGGTCATCTGCAACGATGTGTTTGCCTACTTCTGCGGCATCACCATGGGGCGAAAGATCATCAAGGCGCCATTCCTCAAGGTACGCTGGGCTATTGCTCACATTGAGTTGGGGCTGTGCGACATCATCAGTTCCAATCCCACAAAATGCAATTTGTGCGCTAGGCAGCCACAGCCTTTGTGCAGTCGGTGGTGCACAAGCCGCCACACTGCTGCATCCAAAGTACCTACCTGCCCCAAGCTCGCGGCACTTTTTGGTGTGGACTGTGCCAAGCTGTGAGTGTGTCTATGCGGGGCCGGGCCTGGCAGTTGTTTTATGCTCACTTGCATGACCTTGGCTCTTGCACGCCCACACGTGCAACTTGAGAATTATGCCCACCGGTTACTTTCCTGCTGCCACTCCTGCTGCTGTGCCTGTGCCCATGCTCAGGTGTCGCCCAACAAAACATGGGAGGGCTTTCTTGGGGCCATGGTATTCACGGTGGTGCTTGCCTACTTCCTGTCTGGGTACCTGGCGCAGTTTGAGTGGTTTGTGTGCCCCGTTGAGAGGCTCACACTGAGCCTGGGCACCATTGAAGACACCTCACAACTGCACTGCAGGCCAGACCCCATCTTCAGGGTAAGAGCAGTGATGGGTCACATCGTGTAACATTGCCATTATACACTGCATAGCGCATGTAAATATGGCGTATAACGTACTTGAATACTTCAGTACATGAGTAAACGTATTTATACGGCACGCCATATATATCGCGGTTTAGGGCGTATAAGTACGCCGTACTTAGTGTACCGTATAAAATACGTTCTTAGCCCTGACCCATCACTAGGTAAAATTGGTGCCTCTGTTGGCGCACCACGTACCGTGCCGTACATTACTGTTGCTTGCGCAGCCAGTGTCCGTGCCATGACCACTGCCCTGGGCACCAAGCAACTCCAGACCACCAGAGTGTGCAGCAGTGGTGCAATGCTAGCTCAGTAGCCCGATGACTCACCACACAGGCGCACTCATGCTGGCACATGCTGCTGCTGCTACTGCCGCCGCCGGTGCCTGCCCTGCCCCACAGGACAAGGAGATGCACATCCCTCATCAAGTGCAGGTAAGCACGTGGCGTGCATGCGTGGCCACCAGTCCAACATGCTACTTCGCTGTGTTTGTCCACCTGGTGGTGCTGTGTGCTGCATGCCCGTGCCATGCCACCACTGCCACTGCTCAGCCACTGCCACCGCTGCCGCTGTGCCTCACTGCAGGCCTTTGCCAAGGACTTCTTGCTGATTGACCCGGAGAGGGCGTTGTACCAGGTGTTTGGCACCACAAGCTTCATCGCCAAGCCAATACAGCTGCACGCAATGGTGCGTCCTTGGCGCGTGTGCCCTGACCAGTGCCGCCATGACAAGTCAACTTATGTCAGCGATTTGCCATAGCATTGCTTCCTTTCCTGCGCCTGCTGTCAACAACTGATGGGCGCAGCATCTGCTGGCTCGCATGACACCTTCGCTGTCTCAAACCTTGCTGTGTGCACTTGCAACCAGTGCCCTGCACATGCATGGTGCACTTGAGCTGAGCACTGACTGTGACCCGTGCCTGATGTTCCTGGCAGGTGATGGCATGCTTCACGAGCTTGATTGCGCCATTTGGCGGCTTTTGGGCCTCTGCCATCAAGCGCACCTACGGCATCAAGGACTTTGATAGCATCATCCCGGGGCACGGAGGCGTCACTGACAGAATGGATTGCCAGGTGGGCCTGCAGTAGTGAATCTACTAGTGATGGGTCACAGCGTACACATGTTCCAATATACACCGTATAACATACTTCTGAAGTATGTAATTAACATAACATGCGGCAAATGCGCCGTATATCGCATTTTTGGGTGTATAAGTACTTTGTGTTCCACTAAGTACAACGCATCCAATACTTCAAAAGTACGTTTTAGGCCCTCACCCATCACTATATGTATGTGAAAACTCAATCTAGGAACGATAAACTATAAATGTATTCTCAAAATCTCACTATATATATATATACTTTTGAAGTATATACTCAGAGCTGGCATGTAGTGCCGCTCATTGCACTGAACATCGCTGTGGGGTTGCACATGGTGGGCCGCACCACTACATTCTACTTCGAGTATACAGCTTCACCACTTGCCCTGCGGATGCCAGGGCACAGGGCGTGCTTGTTTGTGTGGCTGAAATCCCCCAACAACGTGCGTGTGCTGTGTGTGTGCCGTGGTCCCCCCACCTCCCGCCTGCGCAGTTCATCACGGCCCTTTTCGTATCCGTGTACTACCGCACATTTGTGCGTCCGCACGCCATCACCGTCGGTAGCCTGTTGGCCCAGGCGTCCCTGTTGCCCGTAGAGCAAAGGCAGGAGCTGTTGGCGGAGCTGCGCAAGCTTGCGTCGGAGGACTGAACACACACAAAAAAAGCACATGGTGCTGCGCTGCACATGTGCAGCCGCAGTGCTGGTGGTGGTGTGGTTTGCTGCACCACATGTACATGAGCGACCTATACATTGTGCATAATATACCCACACACTTGCTACTGCCCCTTCTGCAGCCGACTTGAGAAGACCGACATCATTTTTTGTTTGTCTGTCACTGCCACATTTTGCCCTCAGCACGGGTGGCGCCACACCACGCTTGCCCTGTTTGAAGTGTGCGGAAGGTGTCTTGAGTGTTGCAGCAGAGATTGCATCTGCTTTCTCCAAATTTGCCGGCAACTGCTACCAGATAGTTTTGTGGGTGCTGCACCAATAGGTTGAAGTAGGTCGTAAGTGGCTCGTTGCATTAGCACAGCAATATGCACGGCAGAGCAGATGCGGCTGCTTTGGTGCGGCGGTGCGACTCTCACTGATGGCATGGGGTGCAACGTTGTGTGGTTATGTGCAGTGGCGTAGTGCTAGGGTACATGTACTTCAGCTGCAACCCTGGGAGGCACCGCAGGGTCGCCCCAAGTTGCAAGAAACGCCCCGTGTGGAGACTCAAAACTGCGCATTTGTGTCAAATCTGCTCAGGCTGATGGCAAAGGCCTGCAGGATGGACAACGGCCACTGCAGGTCCATGTTGTAGCAGTTGCTGCCAATCTTGCCCAGCTGCAGCACCACCGCGTTGCACACCGTGTCCGCCACAACCGCAGACGCCGCCGCAGCTGCACCGCCAGCTTCCGCCGCAGTCGCAGCTTGCGCGCCGTCCGCAGCCGCGCCGGCAGCGGCCGCTTGTGTCTCAGCTGTCACTGACAGGCGCGCACGCGTGGCGTTGTGCGCTGGCGTGCTGAGGATGAGCTGGAAGTTTCGCACCGACGCGGTGGATGCGCGCCCCTTGAAGTCCACCAGGCAGCTGCTCAGCGGGTCGTACCTGTCCCGTGCTCAGCAGCAGGCGCGCCAAATATGCAGCAGGCGCAAGCAATGCCACGTGTCAGGTAGTTCACGTATGCATGTAACTTGAATGGGAATACCATAATCTATTGAATACTTCGACGTAATTTCATAAACATCAAGTGGTATGTACCATGTGCTGCTCATGGCACTGATGTACGCATATGCCCGCGGAGTACCTTTCCTACTTTGAATGGGGAGTGGAGTGCACCCTGGGCAGCCTTAATTTCGGCTCCAATGTAGGCAGCAGCCTGGGAGCTGTACAGACCATGGCGCCGTGCGACACTGTTGTCCGCCGCTACAATACGAGATGTACTTGTTTGGGTGTGCTGCTCCAGCTGCATTCCTGTGAGCTGGGGTTTCCACACCCCAAGGGGCGTTGCATTGAAGTAGTACACGTGTGAAAAGCCACCACTACTAGTATGTGTGCGCAGTTCAGCACTTGGACCACAAACATGCCGAGCCCGCACCTGCTCTCCCTCCGTGCACAGGGCTTTCGCACCTCTAGCGGAGTTGCCTACAAGTACAAGTGTGCCTGCTCTTCCTGCTTCTCCTCGCATATGGACACAATCTTGGGGCCGCCTTAGGGCGGCGCCCTTGATTGCTACATCAACTCCTTTGGAGCTTTGTCCGTAGGGAGCCGTGGGCAGGTGGCGAGGGCGTGCGGTGGTGGCGCAGGCGGCTGCATCTTCGTCAGCTGGAGACCGGACCTGTTTCGTCCTCGGTGGCAACCTTGCTCGCACGAGCTTCTCTTCTACTTCGACCCACTCAAGGACGCTATCTTGGGGCCTTCCGGTGCCCTT
>JAULBY010013247.1:0-22605 GCA_032358315.1 Ophiocytium majus | reverse complement strand
CCGTGCCCCTCCTGACGCCCCCCCATCCCCACTCTCCAGCACCGCCAGCAGTGCTCAGCGGCAGCAGTAGTGTGCTCAGCAGCAGCAGACTGTGCTCAGCAGCAGCTATGGCGGAGTCTCGCGACGCCGTGGACCTGACCGCGGAGGACGCGGCCAACGAGCAGGCCGTGGCCGAGGAGTACAAAATCTGGAAGAAAAACACGCCGTTTCTGTACGACATTGTCATGACGCACTCGCTCGAGTGGCCGAGCCTGACGGTGCAGTGGCTGCCGGATGTGAGCGCACCGCCTGGGCGCGACTATGAGACTCATAAGCTGCTGCTGGGGACGCATACGAGTGGGGCAGAGCAGAACTACCTGTTGGTGGCGGCCGTGAGCCTGCCGAAGGAGGACACGGAGATTGACGCGCGCAGGCAAGTGTTGAGGTTTGGCAGTGCAAGTTTAACTTCAGTGTAACAGTTGAAGTTTGGGCTTAGATGTGTACGTGCAGTAGGTGGTGAGGCTGCCACTGGAGGACACGGAGATTGACGCGCGCAGGCAAGTTTCAACTTCAGCTTCAATGGGTACACTTGAAGCATACCACCCCCGCGCTATGGCGTACAATTCATACTTGGAATATGCTGTAAGTTATCCGCCCTCCTGTCAAAGCGGTTTGTGGGCCATTGTTCTGGGATGGCAGTTGTGACACAACCATAGTTGAAGTAATAGAGGCATGTGTTGACATGATACTTTAATCATGTACACTCTACAGCAGTACACGTGAGATACCTTCCTTTTGTTTGCTCTGGAGCGAATTGTCCAATGAAGTAGAAGCATATTGTGAGTGCCAAGGCAGGGCTGGGCTGTCAGCAGCCGTTCACACATGTTTTGCTCTATTGCATTGGGTGCGCTGGTGGCCTAGTACCTTTGCCAAAGTCGTGTTGCCATGCCCAGTATGGTGCTGAGCATTCCACACACATATATCAACGATATAAGCACAAGGCATAAACACACATATCCTTTGAAGGCCTCCACCGGGTTATGTTGGATTCCAGCTGACATCTCGCTGCGAACTGTTGTGCTGATCACACTCCTTCGCATACCGGGGTGCATTACCAGCTGACATCTCGCTGCACACTGTTGTGCTGGGCACATTTCATCTTCACACATGCACCTGTAGGTACGACGACGAGCGCGAGGAGGTGGGCGGCTTTGGCACATATATCAGCGATTTTCATAAGCGCAAGGCATAAACACACATATCCTTACCAGGTCTCTATCTGCCAGCTGACGTCTCGCTGCAAACTTGTGTGCTGAGCACACTTCTTCACACTGTGTGAATCACACACCCACAGGTACGACGACGAGCGCGAGGAGGTGGGCGGCTTTGGCGGCGTGGACAACAAGGTGGAGATCACCGTCAAAATCAACCACGACGGCGAGGTCAACCGCGCGCGCTACATGCCCCAGAACCCCTTTGTGGTGGCCACCAAGGGCCCCTCGGAAGACGTGTGTGTGTTTGATGTGTCCAGGCACCCCAGCGTGCCGCCCGCCAACAGCGGCTGCAAGCCGGAGCACAGGTGTGTGTGTAAGTGTGTGTGTCTGTGTGTGTGGCTGGCAGGCGCCTGCTCAGCGGTAATAGTGGTACTTGTGCTCAGCAGTATAGCCTCCATGTGAACTTCAACTCCTCTTTACCCTGGACAGGGGTGGGGGGGGGGTGGGGGAATAAAGGCATTAGCCGGCATGTCCTCACTGAACTCCAGAGCCAAATTTCTCTGCACTTTCAGTGCATGGCAATGTACATGCTGCGCCTTCCCGCCATGGTGACTGCCAACATCACTTCAGACACTTGCTTTTCTTGTCTGGTGTTGGCAGGTGCAAGGTGCGCCGCCTCGCCGCCATTGCGTCTGAAAACATCACTTGCAAACACGTGTTTGTTTTGGTATGTTTGGTGGTGGCAGGTGCATTGTGCGTCATCTTTCCGTCATTACGTATGCCAGCATCACTTCAAACTTGTGCGTGTTTTTGTATGTTTGGCGGTGGTGGCAGGTGCAAGGGCCACACAAAGGAGGGCTATGGGCTTGCGTGGAGCCCGCACAAGAAGGGCGGACTGCTCAGCGGCAGCGAGGACTGTGTGGTGTGCTACTGGGACGTGGCGGAGGCGGGGAAGACGGTTGATGCTGTCAGGTACGCATGCAGCGGCCATGTGACATCTTTCATCACTGTCAACACTGCAGTTTGAGAAGCCCGTTTCATCTTCAGTTTGTTATCTCAATGAGCAAGTGTATACATGTATGTATACATACATACATACTTCAGAGTACCTTACAGACTCTTTTAGAAAATATGGGTATCACTCCGGCAGTGTTCAATTGCTAGCTATACCTGGTCCTGCAGTTGTACACTGACTTGTGCGATCCATGGTCTGCTGGGGTGACAGCGCCCATCACCTACTAGTCATCACTGTGTTTTGCTTCAAACGCTTTTGACATGGGTGGTACCGTACTGTCACCTCTGACTTTTTGTAGTGCCTGCGCTTCTAAGATAGGTAGTATTTACTACTTTAGTTGGAAGCTATACGGCCCATACAGCACCACGTGACTGGCGGGGCGGAACGTGTAGGCTGCAATAATGCTGCACCTGTGTGCAAGTAAGGTAAGGAACCATGTCAGGTGGTATGACATAGGCATTCAGCTGGCGGTGGTTGGTGCCGGTGGGCAGGAGGGGTCTCGCAGCACCACATCACCACCTGGACCCGGTAAACCTAAGTATAAGCGAGGGATATGCCAAGTTGTGAGCATGTCTGTATGGGCCGGGCATATACCATTGCCTCATGCTGGCTTGGTCATGCTGGCTTGCATGACGTGGGCCCTTGCATGCCCATATGTGCAGGTACCGATCTTCTTGTGGTACTGTACATGCTTCTTTCGTACTGCAGTAGATGTACCTGTACCGGTACATACCTCTACAGGTCCTCTAGTGGTAGTAGTAGTGCATTCTACAGTAGTATGTATACACATGTAGTACTAATAGTAGTACTGTATGGCATACATACTTCCAAGTACCAGAAGTATATTGTACTTCAAAAGTATGCAATACTATACTACTAGTAGTACATGCCTCTGTATACTTCGAAGGATGTCATGTTTATGGTTCATTGTACAGCTGATCCACATCCGCACTTTCCGGCGTGCTCGTCGTGCCACGTGACGGCCCACCAGAACGGTTCTCGGGGAGTCGCAGTTGACCAAGAGAAACCTACCAAAGGTGCCAAGCCAAAGTGACACATGGATGTGTGCTTGTGTGTGTGTGCATGTTTGCATGTGTGTGTTGCAGGCGATGGAATGGTCACACGGCCATAGTGGAGGACGTGGCGTGGCATGCCAGGTGCGTGGCATAAATAGCCCATGCATGTGCGCACATGCCTGCGGTTGATTAATCAGCGGTAGCCAGAGCGGCATGGAAAACACCCCGTCATTTTCTTGCCCAGTCCACCCAGGACAGAGGATGTCGACACCGCTCCAGAGACAGACCAATGTGTAGTTTCTGCACACTGCGAGGGCAAGCAAGTGTGTTTGTGAGGAGCGGATATCTGTAACTGCTGCAGTGTTGAAAGCTCCAGCTGTCTCACTGCCGTCCAAACCCACTACGGCAGTACCAGCAGCTGCGGATTGTGAGTGCACCTGTTGGAGGGCAATGGCAGCACCCAACCAACCTACCACCACTTCCTGAGCATCACCGCAGTTGGTGACTTCACATTGTCGCTGTGCGGCACACCCTGTGCGCCAAAAGTGACCCTCCAGCCAAACAATCAGATGGGGAGCATGATCCGAAGGCTGGGCAGTCTTTGCCCCGGCGGACAGTGCACACGCACCAGCGCCAGCATCACTTCTTGTGCCGCAGCTTGTCGTTGTGAGCAGGTTGGGCCAGCAAGTCAGGAAGGTTTCAGCGCTCCGCTTGGGGTGTGTTTGTGGGGGGGACTTGTGCTGTCTGCCTGCGTGTTTCCTTGCGCCCTGGCAGTTCCTCACCACCACCATGCGTGAACACGTCTGTGCTGTCCTCTGCCCATGGACGCTGTGTGTGGCGCCGTGCTGTGGTGTTGCAGCAAGCCATCCATGTTTGGGTCTGTGGGTGACGACCGGCAGCTGCTCGTATGGGATATGGATGACTCCAAGGGCAAGCCCGCGTTTGCCGTGCCTAACGCGCACACCGCCGAGGTGAGCTATGCATACTGAAGTGTAAATATACAATGTAGTACCATAGGTACATGGTACATACTTCTAGTTCAGAAGTATGTTACTTAGGGCAGTGGTAATCTATACTTCGAGTGCTACTTCTACTGAAACATACTTCGAGGTACTTCAAGTTTGCCGCATACACCCTGCCGGTGGACAGGCCCAGAGCGTTGTAAACCTCTCCTGCTTGTGTGGTTTTATGTCCAAAAATCGGCGAATGTCTAACAAGCACACAAGAATGAAAACATACACAACCATTACCTCACTACTGTACAGCACTGTACAACATGAGGTGCCGTTAAACCACACACCCCGGATGTACCCAATTTTAGTGCTGCCGCGCGCTATAGGCGTGTGCGCGCCCCCATATCGTGAAACGCGTGTGAGGTGCCTGGCCTTTTTATACTGAGAAGTATGTATGCATCTACTTCGAAGGTTATGTGTGTGTGTGTGTGTGTGTGAAGCCTCACTGCGTCTCACAGGCGGACTGCCTGCCATTTTCACCTAGAGCATTGTCGCCCAATGTGTGGCTTCCTTATATGCTTCGAAGTATAGACTGTATACAACGTAAGGAGTATATTTCTAGTGAGGAATTACTTGAAGTATGAACATGCATTCTGTGTGTGTGCGTGTGTTCCGCTTCACTGTGACACACAAATGAACTGCCTGGCAGTTTCACCTGGAGATCTGCCGCCCTTTTGTGTCGTTTCATATACCATAGAAATACTTCTAGTATATACCATGGTACTCAAAACCACATACCACATTCCTGCGGTGTGCGTGTGTGTGTGGCCTGACTGTGAAACGCAGGTGAACTGCCTGGCATTTTCGCCGAGCAGCGAGTTTCTGCTGGCCACGGGCTCCAGCGACAAGAGCGTGGCGCTCTGGGACCTGCGCAACATGAGCCAGAAAATGCACACACTCGAGGGACACGGAGGGGACGTCTTCCAGGTGAGCTGCGATTGGCTAGGACCACATGATTTTGGTACACAATGTAATACTATGCATGGGGGGGTTGATGCACACAGTGGAGAGGCACAGAGGGGACGTATTTCAGGTGAGCTGCGATTGGCTAGGACCACATGATTTTGGTACACAATGTACTTTGAAGTACGACTATGTACAGGGGTTCGATGCACACTTGAGGGGCACGGGGGGGATGTCTTCCAGGTGAGCTGCGATAGGCTAGGACCACATGAGTTTGGTACAATGTATGACTATTTATGTCTATCGGGGTTCAATACACGCTTGAGGGGCACCGGGGGGGGCGTCTTTTCCGGGGTCTCTTCCGGGTGCGGCGCACTTTGCTGGAGCCACATGTACACAAATTGAAGGGGGGGGGGGGGCTAAGTAGGCTTTAAAAAGCAGTTGCAAACTATCACCAAAAATACATGACTGATTTGTGAACCAAGCTTTTGGTGTGTGAGAAAAGCATGCGTGGCGTGCGTGCACCCCTGTTGGCACACATGAATAATGACCCATGATCACATGAACACATGAGCACATGACCACATGGTCACCAGCTGTGGCGCTGACCCACCACCCAGCCTGTGTGCCCGAGCACAGCGGCGGCAGCGACGCTCAGCTGCCGCATGAAAACACACCCTGTTTATGTACTACAGTAGTACTTGCAGTATGCACATAAAGTATCTGGCTGCCACAGCTTCCTGTCCCCTCACACCTGCACCAAACGCACAAAAGCAACTCACATCACCGCCGCATTAAACACGCTGTTTGTACTTGTTGCAAATTTCTTGTGCACGGTGCATAATTCTGTGTGTGTGTGTGTGTGTGTGTGTTGCTTTATTTTGTGCATGATGCATAATTCTGTGTGTGTGTGTGTGTGTTTGTGTGTGTGTGTGTTTGTGTGTGTGTGTGTGCAGGTTCAGTGGTGCCCGACAGACGACACGGTGCTGGCGTCGTGCAGCTCTGACCGCCGAGTGCACGTCTGGGACATGGCGCGCATTGGCGAGGAACAAGGTGCGTCACACATGCTTATGAATCCTAAGTCGTGATCATTTGTTTTCCACCCCGGTGTACGTGGTACTGCAGTGTGTACCCGGTGTACCTATTGTGCATGCCTACGACATGGAGGAATACAGTGCGCGCTGTGCTGCTGCATCCATCCATATACAGTACATGTAATCACACGTACGTGTTATAATGTACTACAAGTACCTCGAAGTACAGTACACACAATGGTGTTAACATTTACCAGTAAATCACTATCACATGCATGCAACGATTGATTGTAGTGACCAGAACAAGAAATTCCAATAAATACTGGTAGATGGCATGTGCTGCCTAGGTGGGGCCCTGGGAAACAACCAGAAGCCGGGAAAAGCACTACCACAAACACCATCGTACAGTACCAAGGACTACCTGGTAGTAACAGTGTAGCAGTTCAAATTTTTGTGTATCCTATGTACTCTCCGGGTCATGCCCTGGGAAGCGCTCACAAGGCGTGAAAAGCAGTGTGTCTCAATTTGGTACTGTATCAACTCGCACCGCCGCTGCTGCATGTATTTGTACGCGCATACTATGCTACTGGTACTGTAATGGAAGTATAGAGGTACACATTTACTTTTGTTAACCTCCGCTTAGGGCGCGCAAAGCACTTGTACGTGTGACTACACTTGTATATACACAGTACTTCGAAGGATGTACACGTTAGACACATACCTGTATACCTGCTACAGGTACATGTGTACATAAACGTACGTAATACTTCTAGTAGTATACTGCAGTGATAAAGGGTCACAACCATGTGGGCGTACATTGTGCTGCTGAGCAGATGAAGAGGACAAGGAGGATGGACCCCCTGAGCTGCTGTTCATCCATGGAGGACACACCAGCAAGGTAAGCATCAACAAGTTCACAATGGCTTCAAAAACACCGTTGTGCCTGCCTGTGGCTTTCGCGTAGCAGCTGCCGATTTGTGCTTTTGCTGCAGCACACACCAGTGCGCCTGCACTGTGCGAAACGCCATCATGTTGCATGCGCCAATGGCTGAGGCCAGCACTTGCCCCCAGCACCACTCAACACCTCAGCATCTGGCCGCACAATGGTGGTGTGTAAGACCAACTTCACCAATATGACACACTGGCTACTGCTGCTTTTGCAGGTGCCGCTGCTGCTCTTGCAAGTGCCCCTGCTGCTCTTGCAAGCGGCTCGCACCCACCCCCGCATGACTTGCGTGGTGGTGTAGTGTCCCAGCCAGTGTGTGTTTGTTGTGTGCGTGCGCAACAGCGCCGCTTGCCGTCACTTGCAGCCTCAGAACCACTGCTGCGCGCGCCTACTGGCTCCAAAACACCCAGCACACTGCTGATCACCTTTTTTTTTCTTTGTTTGGCGGACGTGCAGGTGTCTGACTTGAGCTGGAACCCCAACATGGACCGCGTGATCGCCAGCGTCAGCGAAGACAACGTGCTGCAGGTATTCATACGTGTGTCCGGACAGCAGGAACCTCTGTCTACTGTACCTGATTACCAATTAGTACATACTACTCAGAGTAGCTCTGAGGTACTGCAGCTGCACCACTGATGTTTTCGACTGCACAGAGAGCAGCACTGTAGGTACGCGGTGCCCGACTGTCGCACTCCTGCCAGGCTATATAATTCGGTTCGACATGCTCCGTCCACGCACGTGCACACAAGTTGAACTTCAAATCGCTGCTGAGCGCACCCTACCCGCGCCCGACTAAATACATCAATACGTACGTTGTATCGATGCCCATGCCCTCATATCTCCATGACCGATACACAAACTTCAAACCCCAACCTCCGAAGCAAACAGTCAGAACGGAAGCCAACAAGTGTTGACGTTTGCTGATCGCGGCTGCTCTACCTGTGCCGTGTGCCTGTGCCGCGGCTGGTGGCATGTACGAACCACAGATCTGGCAGATTGCGGACAACTTATTTGGTGAGGGCTCACAGGACGACGAGAAGGAAGACCCTGCCGACGACGACCTGGAGTGACAGTTTCACTTCTCCAGCTCTGTAACTGTCCGTAACCGCTCAAACATCAAGGCCTGGGACCGGCAGCCACATGGCGTGACAGTTTCACTTCCCCCCCAGGCTGTAACTGTTGGTAACTGCCCAAACGACCAGCTCAAGGCCTAGGGCAGCACCTGCAGCTGGTGTTGAGTTGAGGGGCCCTTGCCCAGGCGGCTGCACCTTAACCGCAGGGTGCTTTTCAGAGCAGCAGCAAGGGCAGTTGACGCATGGGTGCTGTGCATGCGGTGCGAACGGTGTGTATCACATTTGGACAGGAGC
Organism: Ophiocytium majus; assembly: GCA_032358315.1. NCBI lineage: Eukaryota > Xanthophyceae > Mischococcales > Ophiocytiaceae > Ophiocytium > Ophiocytium majus. The sequence continues at coordinate 14,118 of JAULBY010013247.1, read as the reverse complement.
GAGACATTGCCATTGTTTCATGCCATGCTGCGCACTCTGTTGGGCCCTGCCTCACGTGCATGCCTGCCATCACATGTGCATTACGCCGCATGCAATGCCAGCCGGTCTCAAGTAAAGGTGGCCACATGGTTGACATACTTCAGAGCCCCTGACTGGGTTGTTGGCCCAAGCTGGAAACGAAGTGCATCTCAGGCCGAGACCTGCTTGTGAAAGAAACGTAAAAGGTTGCTAAGCCCAGATACTGCCGTGGCTGGGTCAAACTGCCAGGCCAGAGCGCGCTTGAGTCATCTATAGCATACTTCTATATATATACTATACTTGTATATACCTTGGTACTATACTAATAGTATACTAGTAGTATATAGCTATCAACCTGCTCAGCACCAGCTAGCCGCCGCCGGTGAGCCAGTACCCTTGAGGGCTACTGTAAGGATGCTGCAGAGTGGTACTCTTTTACCACTCCACTTGGGGCGCGGAAAGCCCTGTCTATATTTCAGTGCACCGTGCCAATTACCAACAAGGCTTGTGTGATGCCAACAGTCGGCCATACATGCTGCTGTGGGCATTTACCCAAGTTCAGTCGTGCAAGGGACAAAGTGCATGTGCATGAGCGGCCGCTGCAGCTGCAGTGCACTACACACTCAGAAGCAAGGTGCGAGCGGTAGCATGTGCAGAGCATTTCTTTCATCAGCGCCTTGTTGAGAGGTGTACACCAACACTACTACTACTACTAAACTCCGGTTAGGGCGCGGAAAACCCTGCGCACATAGCGCGCGTATGACGGAAAGAGCATGACCAAACATATATATACATGAAGACATGAACGTATATGTATAACATACACGTAACAAACATACACTTCGTATATTTAGACCCCTGTCTGTACCCAGGTAGTGGCAATGCAGTGCACTGTGAATTGGTGTACCTAGTTTAAAAACAGGACCATGGCAGAGACCAAGTGCAGCAGCTGTGTGTCCCAGCGCCACTGGCACACTGCTCTGGACTGCTCTTGGTTGTTAAGTGGCGACTTCGTGTGTATATACTTCTGAAGTGCTACTTGAAGTACTACAGTAGTACCAAAGTTATACTGCGAGGTATATGCTGCCGGGCATGTGCCATCGCCACGAGCGTGCTGTCCCTAGGCCTTGAGCTTGCAGTTTGGGCAGTTACAGCCTGGGGCGACTGGTGCACAGAAGGCACTGCCTAATAGCAGCATGAGGTGTGGTGGCAACAGCACACGTATCATCATGCGGCAGCTGGCGCAACATCACGGCACAGTGGCCACCATTGAACCGAGGGGTAGTGGTGCACCAATGCTACCTATGGCAGCAGTGCTGCTCGTTAGGCGCGCGCCACAGTGGCAACATGCACCAGCATTGCAAAACCAACAAACCTGTCCCGAGTCACCAGCACGTCCACAGGGATGCAATCACAGCCACCCGTTCATCCATTCACACATATCCGTAAATGTACATTCATAAACAATAAGTCGTCATAATGCAAGTAGAGGCTTACTGTAAAATGACAGTAGGCGGCGCTGGCTTCACATCACTTCGTCTACAGCTCAGCCGCCGCTTCAGGCGGCGCCAGCTCCAGCACTGCCTCCAGCATCTCTTCCGCTGATGCAACGCCCAACGCCTTGGCCACCCTGAACTGCCGCGGGTCGCTCCCCGCGGCCTCCTCTATAGACTTGGAAGAGAACTGCGTGACAAAGCCCCCTAGCCCCACCTCTCGCAGCATGCTAATGTCATTGTCGTCGTCTCCCATGGCTGCACAGCGCGCTAGTGCCAGCGCTTCAGCATCACCCCCGCCACCACCACCGCCACCGCCGCCGCCATCGCCACCGCTGCCGCCGCCACCACCGCCGCCCCTGCTGCCGCCGCCGCCACCACCACCATCACTGCTGGCGCCGCCGCTGGCGCCGCTGCTGTTTCTGAAGCCGAAGCGGCGTGCGGCCAGGTAGCGCGCGACGTTTGCCTTGCCGCTGCTGGCGGGCATCACGTCTACGAGTCCAAAATTTGTGGCAACGGTGAGCTCTGTCGGCAGCCCCGCCAGCCGCCGCAGCAGCCGCGCTTCGCTCTCGCTGCCAACCTCCCCTGCGTCTATCCTCAGCATAGTATTGTAGGTCGCCGTGTCCACCTTCCACCCCTCCGACCGCAGCGCGCGGCACAGGTCCCAGACCGTTCCCGAGCGCTGTTCCGTGGGCAGAGGATCGTTCTCAGAAGCGTTCCCGCACACGCCCTCCTGCCCCCCGCGCCACTCCAAGTCCTCCGCCAGGCCCGCCTCTTCGGGAGCCGTTTCGTAACTGCCGTCGGAGCTGGCAGTTTCACTGTAACCGTGGGGCCCGCGCGTGGGGTAGAAGATGCGCCCGCCGTTTTCGATGCAGTAGGCGTCGGCGTAGGGGAGGTAGGGGAGGCGGTCCGCAAAGGTGCTATAGCGGACGCCACTGACCAGCACCAGCTTCACGCCACGCCGCCTGATGTGCGGGTGTGCAGCGGGTGGAATTGAACACAATTATAAAGGGCGGCGGAAGTGAACACAATGAAAAGGGCGGGTGGCAAATGGTGCGCTTGAACGCTGATAGCGGCGGCGGAAGTGAACGCACAATGGTGGGTGGTTAATGGTGCGTGCAGGTGTGCAGTGGCGGAAGTGAACGCATGAGGGCGGATGGTGAATGGTGCGCGCGGGTGCAGCGGGCGAAAGTGGATGCATAAGGGTGGGTGGTAAATGGTACACTTGAAGCTGATAGCAGCGGCGGAAGTGAACACACAAAGGCGGGTGGCAAATGGTGTGCTTGAAGGAAAGATAGAAATGGCTAGACGGGGCATGCATGCGGCGGGGCTTTGCTGATCGAGTTTTGCGTTCCAGTGATGCACAGCAGCCATTCATTCCACAGCAACTGCACAACAGCCGTGCATTTCACGGCAACTGCTGCTGCTGCTTCTCACTGCTGCGGCTAGCAGCCAGGGTTCTGGCGGGGGCATCATGACAACCAGTGGTGTACTGGTCAAGTGCTGCTGTTGTGTTGCAGACTGAGGCACAAGGCGACGCTTCAGGAGCAGGGATGCATTGAAGTACTGCACCAGCAAATCTTGTAAATACTAAGAGCTGTCTTTTTTTTTGTGATGCATAGGTACAAAAGTATACTTCAAGTACAAGTGTTTGTTTTTATGGGCACTCACGACGACTTGCCTTGGCAGGTCCAGCCCTGCCGGCCGCTCAGGCCTGACTGCTTGCGGCAGCTCTTGTTATTGACTGTGCCAAGCTGTGAGTATGCCTGTACGGGGCCAGGCATTGCCATTGCTTCATGCCGACATGCATGACCTGGGCTGTTGCACATGCCTACAAGTGCAAGTGCAACTCTATTCACGCACCTGAGGTCTGTGGTGAGCTTGAGAGTGCGCTTGGAGATCAGTGCCCTCCTGCCTGTCTTGGATGGCGGCAGCGCCAGCACGGACTCCGGGGGTGGCGGCGTCTCCCCCTTCTCGTAGTAGTGCAGCAGCGTGCCATCTGGGTTGGAGCAGCAGCAGCACCACCACCAGCCGGCAGCAGCAAACAGCACACACACACACAGTTGAGGGTGTTGTAGCAGATTGGATTTCTGATGAATTATTCTAGGCACTGGCAAGGCGTCAGTGTGAGAATAGCGGCAGAAGGAGAGGCAGCACGAGCGGCAGCCAGCAGGCGTAGAGCAGCAATGCCAGGCTGCTGCTGTGCTAGCTCGGCAACTCGCAGGCACCCAACGTCGATGTTGCCTCTCACCAAGATCAGTAAACAAGCACTGAAGGGCGCCTGAGGCCGACGCCGAGGCCATGGCCAGCGTGGATAGCAGCAGCAGTACCACAGATGCGAGCCGCAACCGCCCACCGCACATGCACCTGCCCCGCAGCACCTCCTGCACAGCGACAGACCACTGCGCAGTGCTCACACTGCCAGGGTGCGTACGCGTGCGCACCTAAAATGTTGCTGCTCAGTGCTCAGCAAGGCGTGGCGCTGCCAGCACAGTGTGCGCACTTCTCTACCCTGCACCCGCTTTCACAGCCAGCTGAAGCGCGGTGCCTGCGTGTCATGGTGCTGGCGCCGTACACTTGGAGGCCGCCGCCATGGCGTCCGCTGCCGCACCTGCGGCCCTGCTGCGCTTCCGAAGGCACTGGTAGTCGTGGCGCATTTGTTGCTGCATCAGCAGGGGCACCGGCAACGCCAGCAGGGGCGAGGGCAGCAGGAGCGGCAGCTGAGGCGCTGGCGGCAGCAGCAGGAGCAGCGACGCAGAAGCGGCAGCAGCAGCAGCAGCACCGGCACCAGCCCCATCAGCAGCTGGCTGTGCAGCAGCAGCAGCAGCAGCAGCACGACCAGCAGCAGGGACAGTTGCAGGAGCAGCAACCGCAGCGGCGTCATGGTGTGCAACACCAGCAGGGGGGGCGCCAGCAGCAGCAGCACCACCAGCAGAGGCCCACTGGCACCGCCAACAGGCGTCGCTTCCCCGAGGGCGGGCAGCCGCAGCAACCCTCCGGCCGCAACTTCTTCTCCCAGCTGCAGGCCTGCAAAGTCGCCAGAGACCCCGACGGCGCCCTGGCGGTGCTGCAGGCCATGACGGAGGCGGGCGTCCCGCCCACGACCTCCAACTGGCTGGCGGCGCTGGCCGCGTGCGGCGGGCAGTGGCGCAAGGCGCTCGCCATGCTGAAGAGCATGGAGCAGGACGGCGGGCTGGCCCCGAACATGTGGGCCTACAGCACTGCCATGGGGTCGTGCGCGAGGGGCGGGCAGTGGCAGCGCGTGCTGCACCTGCTGGGAGAGGCCAAGGGCAGGGGGCTGGCGCCGGATACGTGTGCGTACAACACCGCCATTGGGTGTCTGTCACGCAGTGGGCAGCATGCGGCCGCGCTGGGCCTGCTGGATGAGATGCGGGCGGCGGGAGTGCCGCGCGACGACGTCACTTACAGGTCAGCAAAAAGTGCATGTCACTCACAGGTCAACACAGGGTGCAGCCTGTACTGTACAGCGTCATTGGTGACTTGAGTGCGCTCTGATATAGTGTGGTGTGTTGTTTAGTGCCACCGCATCCAGATTCCTGCCTGGAGGGACATATTACTGCTACACAAATTGTACACGAATTATACACGGTGCATCGTATGGGGTGCAGGGCGGGTGACACCACCCCGCTGTGCGAGTGCGCTGTAGCTGCATCAGTACAAGCATGACTGTAGCTCAGTACAGTAGCATAGCCATGCAGCGTGCAGGGGCACCCTAGAGGTGTCCGGTGTGCACCGTACCGACTTTCGGGATGTTGAACAGCCGGCGTGTCAGTAGACCGCTCGTGTGGACATGCTGTTTCAGTCGCGCAAGCGTGCGTACCAGGCTGCAAGAGACAGAGAGGGCTGATGTCTTCCTGCTACTGTACCAGTGTGGTGCTGCTTGTGCAGGGCATATTCTCATCTTCAGACTATTGGTATGTAAACTCTGGACTGCCCACGCAAAAAATGCACACAGTCAAGCCAAATGGTATTGCTGCGGCTGAGACATAAGCAGCGCCAGCGCCACATCAACAGCTGTTGCCCAAGCGTGCATGTGTAGACAAGACCAAACACCCACCTCCGCATACACCGGCCAGTGGGTGCTATTGCGTGCTAGCTAGTGATGCCAGCGCCAGTGTCAGCAGCTGTGGGCTGGTTGTCTGCGTGTGCAGACGAGGTGGTGTCCACCACACATGCGTCGGCCAGTGAGTAGTGAGCACACATCAGTTGACGTCAGTGTGCCAGTGCAGTCATGCCGGCCTAGAGAGCTCTTTTCTGACCTGTGTGTGCCGCCCTCCCCTTTCTGGCCTGTATGTGCCCCTTGCACTGCTGCTGCTGCCCCTGCTGCTGCTGCTGCTGCTGCTGCCCCTGCTGCTGTCACTGCTACTGCTGCTGCCGCTGCTGTTACTGCTGCTGCTGCCCCTGCTGCTGTCACTGCTGCTGCTGCTGCCGCTGCTGTTACTGCTGTTGCTACTGCTGCCCCTGCTGCTGCTGCCCCTGCTGCTCCTGCTGCTGCTGCTGCCCCTGCTGCTCCTGCTGCTGCTGCTGCTGCTGCTGCTGCTGCTGCTGCTGCTGCTGCTGCTGGTGGTGATGGTGGCACAAAAGGAACGTGGCTATCGGCATCCATGACAGCAGCACGGTGCAGTGGCCGGTGGCCGTTGCACTGGTATCAGACGCTCGAGATGACCTGGACCATGAACCAGAGCAGCAGGTGAACATTTTCATTCCTTACTACTGTAGTACTTCCGTATGACACTTTTTTATTCGCACATGTACGTGCCATAGACGACAGCGTCAACGAGGGCGTTTGGGCCAGAGCAACAGCTGAAGCCCTACTTGCAGCACACACCACCGCTGTGCAGCTGCCGCCATACCCTGTGTGTGGTACTGTATACCCTGCCCACACGCATGTTTGACTGATTATGGGGTTTGACAGGCGGCGCCTGTGACCACGTGCACGTGGTGTTTTAGGCATGCCCACACAGTCGAGCGCAAGCTGTGCCAGCGCAGCACTCTGCACATGTGTGTGCTGCTCGCTGCCACTAGCCACAACACCCCCTCTGCAGTACTGAGCCATGCATCCGCGAATGTGTCTGCGGTACTGGAGGCAAGCTAGTTTAGTGCAGTTGCGCCTGGGCAAGCGGTTTGCACCGGCACACCACAGTCACATGCCATGCTGCTGTGCATGATGCACACAAGTTGGTACGTGCTGCTGGCGCTGCTGAGCGGGGCGGCGCATGGGTGGCATGGATTGAACTGGTTATTGCTGTCACCAGCACGCATGTGCAAAACCTGCCGCCTGCGCATGCTTGGTTCGAGCGCCGTTTGCGCACTCCCACTTCGTGTGAGTGCATCCACACACCAGCTCAGACTTGATCCCTCCCTTGCTGCCCCTCGCCTCATGCCGCCCCCCCTTTAGGTGCACATGAACACTGCCCTTTTGCCCATGTTCATTCATGTTCATGCATGTTCATTCATGTCCATGCATGTTCATTCATGTTCATGCATGTCCATCCATTTTCATCCATTTTCATTCATGTTCATTTCCTCGTCCCTGTGTTCACCCCCCCTGCAGGTGTACATGAGCGCTGCTCTGGCCACTCAGAGAGCAGGCCAACCGCGTGCAGCACTGCAGCTGGTACAAGACATGCTGGCCCATGGACAAGTGCCACCAACAAAGGCAAGCACTATCTCTGCTGCTGCTGCTGTTGTCCCCCGTTTTGTTGTGTAGCGAAGTCCATGTACTCCTTCAAGGTATGTAGTACCTCTTGAAATACATATATATATGTATAAGATGGAAGTATGCTGGTATTCCTATGCTTACCTATGGGGTGGGATAGTACTGTAGCTTCACATGCACGCCCATTGGCAGGCGCCGCCAGCCAAGAAGCTGCGGAGTGAAGTGACCAGCCAGCCCAGGCACACTGCTGGCACATGGTGCAAGGAAATCATTGCAGATGCAGAGGTGACTGGCACACACCCAATGATGCAGCTGCTCTGGTGTTTTGCCGCAGGCATGGTTGTACCTGGGCTTAGCGTTCACGTTTCTTGCATGCACAGGAAAACTTATCCGAGATGTGAAACAATGATAAATGCAGCGCTGCCGTTGGGGCATGTGCTGGCTGCAGCCTTGGCAGTGCTTGCACAGCAGGTGCTCACCTTCATGCTGCGCTAGAGTCACTGCCTCAATGACACAATCACCAGCATGGTGCACGTTGTACAATGCCCGCCCGTAACCGCACTCCCTCGAAGTATGTACTCCGCCACCTGCCACACCACCATACTCAACTTCAGCACCAACTTCAACACCTGTCTGAGCTATCTGCAGTTTTTACCGATGCGCACATACTCTCACGTCTCTGTGACTGATACAAAAACTTCAACACCGACTTCAACAACTTGTCCCCTGCCAGACACTGCCGCCCCCTGCTGGCACCGTTCTCAACTTCAACAGCAACTTCAACACTGATTTCAACAACTTGTCCCCTGCCGCCTGTCCTCTGTTGTCGCGCGCGCCCGCAGCTGTACAACGTTGTCATCAGCGCGTTTGCGGGTGTGGCGGGGTGGGAAGGCGCTCTGCAGGTGCTGGAGCAGATGCGCTCAGACGGTGTGCCGCCTGACGCGGTTTCATACACAAGTGAGTATCGATCCCCGCAGTTACCGCTGGTCACTTTCCCAGTTGAGGAACTCTTTTTGGTGGCCTTGCGGGCAGCACCCTTTTAGCCAACTTGGGGGGCTTGATAACTAATCAGAGTCACCAGCACACGCCGGTGTCATACGCAAGTGAGGAATGTGTGCCATTGCTGATGATGCTTTTGCCCCTGCTGGCCTGGCGACATTCCTAGGGCACTGCACACGTAATTCTAGAGGGGACGGGAGGCTTTTGAGATCAACAGCACTGCCTCCCAGTCAAAGCACCTCGTTTCGTTGTGCCATGTCATGCTGATGACCCCCCCTTTGCTCATCAAAGTGCGTGGCTTAGTCAACATCGGTACCTCCTGGGCTGAGGCACTTCCATAAGCACACGCATGCTTGCATGGCATGCGCAGTGGCGTGTGGCTGCACTGCGTCGCATGCCGGCCACGCATTGCATTACATGGAGGAGGCACAGGACCCAGGGTGCACACTGGGTACCCCGGCCCAAGTGCCTGGCTTAGTCAACATGCACATTGGCGCTGGTACCTCCTGGACTGGAGCACATGTGTGTTGCGTGTACTTGACATGCACAGTGGCATGTGGCATGCCACTGCAGTGCGTGGCATGCCAGCCGCGCACTGCACGCAAGTAGAGGAGGCACGTGAGCCAGGGGTGCACGCTGGGCGAGAGTACACTGCTCCCAGTGCAACACGAGTAATCGGCGGCACATGACCGCACACCAGTGATGGCGCGCCAAGAAAATAACACCAGATTGTGTTTTGAAAAAGGCGGCTTGGAATAGAGGGTGTGCATGCGCGCACATGCCGCCAGCAGGCTGTCACCCGGCCTGCACACCAATACTCTCGCCATGTATCTGCGGCATTTTTGCCTTTAGTACGTCCTTTCGTTCTTGAAAAGACACCACCGCGCCACCCGCCGCTTCTGCTTTGTACTGACCACCTTGTTTCCCTGATGCCCGTGGGTGTGTGGCCTCCCCTCCCTGCTGTCTGCTGCTGCAAATAGGCGCCATAGCGGCGTGCAGCAATGCGGGGCAAGCAGACGAAGCGCTGCAGCTGCTGAGCAACATGGAGGCAGAGGGTGTGGCGCCGCTGCCCGCGACATGGACATCCGCCATCAGCGCATGCGGAAAGGTAAGGCACTGGCATGCAACACTGTGTGGCAACAATGGCACGATGGCTTACAGACACCACACCAAGTGCCGCACATTACGGTCTACCACCCACCCACGCACCGCCTTCCAGCCACCAACAGCCCCCCCTTGCCCCCCCCCCCCCCCCCCTCTTGTGACTGCAACACCACAGGCGGGGCGCGTGCAGCAGGCGCTGGAGCTCCTCAGCAGCATGCGCGCCAGCGGCCTGCAGCCCACCACCATCACCTACGGGGCCGCCCTGGGCGCCTGCGCCACCGCCGGCGCCATCGTTTCCGCCAAAGAGCTGCTGAGGGACATGACGCGCTCGGGACTGGTGCCCGACGAGAGGTGCTATGCGAGCGCCATTGCCGCCGCTGCCAGGGCGCCGGCGCCGGCCGCAGTGGATGCGGAGGCATTGTTGCGGTTTGCGAGGGCGGCGGCGAAGGCAGCGCATGGGCCGGGGGCTGCTCCCAGTGTCTATGTGAGTGGACACATGATACGCACACTATGTGTGTGCATATACCTAGGTATGTATTACTGCTTTCTTGTGTACATCTATTAAGTACTTCAGAAGTATGTTGTATACACGTATTGTCTTGTGGTTCGCGAGGGCGGCGGCGAAGGCAGCGCACGGGCCGGGGGCTGCGCCGAGCGTGCATGTTAGTGGGAGGCAGTTTTTTTTTGCACTGTGGTGGGTGACGGGTTTTCCCTCCCTCACGGTGTTAAAGGCAGACACATGACCTGCGCTCTGTTTGTGTACTTTGTGAAATGCATACCAGGGTATGTACTACCGGTAGTAGTTACTTGTATACTTTCACTGAGTACTTCAAAGTATGTTGTGTACACGTATTGTCTTGTGGTTTGCGAGGGCGGCGGCGGCGAAGGCAGCGCATGGTCCGGCGGCTGCTCCAAGCGTCTATGTGAGTGAGAGGCGTTTTTTTTTTGCTGTGGTGGGGGTGGGTGTGCTTGGCCACACAGGTCAACACACAGACATGACCCGCAGTATGTACTTCTGAAGTACATGTAAACACACTTCAAGTAGGCATACTTCCATAAGTATGTAGCTTTACCAAGTACCAAGTGCTTTGAAGTACATACTTCAGAAGTATGTCTATACAATGAATGGCCATGCTGCTGAGCATCTGCAGTCCATCAGCAGCAGCCGCCGCAGTGAGTGCAGTACCATCCCCCTATATGTATGGGAAGACTGCCGCACGGCCCTGCTTGGACCCGTTTGCTGTCTGGTCCCTGCATCAATGTTGGTGTTTTGACGCTGTTTTGTACACTCCTAGCGTGTGCACATATTGAAGACTTCTGTCGTACTTCAAAAGGCCATACTACAGGACCACGGCAGTACAAACTACCCCGGCGGCATCTGATGCAACACATGGCATGGCATTCACTCCACTAGATTGTGCATTCACATTGCATGTACTACTAGTATGCTCATGCACCACCTCTTGCTGCATCTGCGAGGCACCCCTCTGCTGCGCCTGCCCTCCACCTCTGCTACCGCAGGCGTACAGCGCGGCCGCTGCAGCCCTGCTGCTGCTGCAGTCACTGAAATGCATATTCCTCTACTGCCCCTTCCCCTCCACTGCTGCTACTGCAGGCATACAGCGCGGCCATCGCAGCCCACGGGCGCGCCGGCGATGCACGCGGTGCCCTGTCTCTCCTAAGGCAGATGGCCGCCGATGGTGTGGAGCCCGACGTGGCGTGTACCAACGCTGCACTGGCAGCACTGGCTGAGGCACCTGATGGGGGGCTCTGGGTGAGTTGTAGGAGGCTGTCGGCGGTGATGCGGCATTGCCAGTGTGGTTCTGGCTAGCAGGCACCACATGTTGCGCGTGCAGCATGGTGACTCCCATTTTCTGCACTGTCATGGAAAGTGCTACCCCCTGTCCACTACACCAGCCCCCGCATCAAAGGCCTGCCACACTGGCACTGCTGCTGTGGCTGCTGCTGCTGCTGCTGAGCACATGCTGCTGCTGCGGCTGAGCACCTACTGCTGTTGCTGCTGAGCACATGCCGCTGCTGCTGAGCACCCACTGCTGGTGAGCACCCAATGCTGCTGCTGCCAATCGCCCACTGCTGCTGCCACCAAGCACTGCCACGCCTTACACCCATCACTGCCACCAACGCCCCCTCCCCCCCCCCCCCCCCCCCACAGGTATCAGCCCTTCGCCTGCTGCGTACGCTTCCCCTGCACGCCGCCGACACGACCACCTACAACACTGTCATGCTGGCCTGCCAGAGGGCGGGCCGCTGGCGCGAGGCCCTGGCACTGCTAGACCTGCTCAGGAAGGGGGGGCGAGGCGGCGCCGCCAGCGGCAGTGGCGGTGGCAGCGGTGGAGGGGAGGGGGTGCGAGCGGATGCTGTGAGCTACAACACGGCCATGTTGGCGCTGGGGGGGGCGGGCAGGGTGGACCACATGCTTGAGGTCAGTGAGAATAATATCCTTGGAGTAGGTGTTTGTTGTTGTGACGTATCAGTTGCCTTGGTTTTCAAACAGTAAACACATATACACTGCCATGTTGGCGGTGGGGGGGGGGACCGCATGCAGGAGGTCAGTGGAAAGGACGGGTTTTGGTTGTTGTGAGTTGTCTACAGCATTGGGTCTAACCTTTTTGAACAAATGTACTGCATGAAACACGTTGGTACTTTAAAGTAGGTACAGTACTGCAGGATGTGGTGCACATGCCTGAGGGGAGTAAGCAGGGTGGACCACATGCTGGAGGTCAGTGAAAGAAATAGGGTTGTGTTGTGTTGGTTGGTTGTGATTTAGCAACTATTTTTTTGTTGTGAATTTTGGTACACATGTACTGCTTCGAAGTACAAACATGATGCTACAGTAGTATGAAATATGTAGTATAAAGAAATTGATATGCTTCGAACTATATGCCTGAAGGGGGCGGGCAGGGTGGACCACAGGCTGGAGGTGAGTTGTGAGAACTATGGTGTTGTGGATAGTCAACAGTGGTGTTGTGCAAGTTCAGCACACAGAAAACACACATGATGAACAAAAATCAGGCAACGATACATACACATTTGTTGTACTACAAAGAATGCACTTGGGATGTGAAGTTCTGGTTTAATTTAGGGGAGGGCAGGGGACCATGGCGCGCCTGTGGCTGCGCGCTGACTGGTGGCTGCTTTGTGTGCACCAGTCACAGACGCTAGCGAGCTTTGGCTTGCTTGCTGGTGGCAATAGGTAAAGCTGGATACCTGTTGAGACCTGTGTACCCATAGAGTATGCATGTGCACTCGAAATTATACATGTAAACTTCTAGGAGTACCTGCTGTCTAGGAATATGTGGTTGCTGGCCCTCAGTTGACGCCCATCCCAACAGCGTTATGACCTGGGGCTGCATGTGGCAATAGCCACCAACACATTGCACACACCCCCACCACCGGAAGCAGGAGCATTATGCCATGCCCCGGTCACTTGGTGCGAGGGCGTCTGCCATAACAGGACACCCAGGGCATCATCCTGAACATGTATGAAAAACATTGATGAACAAACATTCATGGTATGAAGAGCGAACATGTGAGCATACACAGGCTGGTATGGTAAATACTCTTGTGCGCCGGAAGCCGGACTCTCACGCGTACATGAACAAAAAACAACAAAAAACATCTGAGGCGCTCTGCCCTTGCATGATTGAATGGCAACAGGTGTTTGCAGACATGGAGGGGGACCCAAGCGCGCAGCCAGACGCCATCACTTATGGCACACTGGCCAGCGCCTGCGCAGCGGCTGGGCGCTGGCGTGATGCCCTCAGGCTGCTTGAGGAGGCTGCGCACAGGGGCATACAGCTCGGGTGAGTGCCCCTGGACGGGCAATCCATGCATTTTTTTTTGCATCAATTCATGTTCATCATTGATGCCCTCAGGTTGCTGGAAGATGCTTCGCACAGGCGCATACAGCTCGGGTGAGTGAAAGAAACCTAAAAGGTACGCCCAGACACTGCCGTGGCTGGGGCAAAAAATCCAGGTCGAAGCCTGTGGGGTGGTTTGTCCACCTGATGAAAACACCAGACAGCCCCCACACGAACACGCGCCGGTCAGTGTCCTTGAGGGCTGGGATGATGCCGAGTTCCCAGGGGCAATCCATGCCGTTTTTACTATGACTTCAATCCATTGTTCACGGACATGGCAGGCGGGAACTGGGCCGTGTGCTCAGCGGCAGGTTCAGGGGCACCCAACTTTGAAGAGTGCGTTGCGGTGGCCCATGCTCCCTGTTCATGAACTTGTGTCAACGCCTGGTTCATGAGTATGTCAGACCTGTAGGGTTGCCGGAATCGTAATATTTTTCTAAACTACTCTGTAATCGTAATCGTAACATTACGTAACGTAACGTAAACATCGTAACCGTGCAAACTTCAAGAAGTCATAGTACCTGTGATTTTTGCATGAGAACTCATAGAACACACCAGGCATTGACACGTTGTACTGTGACACCTTGTCCCCAAAAAGGTCCATTTACTTCTGTGAAACATATTTTATGGGGGAAGGTACGTTTTAGAAGCTATTCACATTTACGGAAATACTTCACAATGGCGTGTCGTATAGCTGGCAACACACGCAACATGGCGTCAGAGCTACCTTTGAAACCATCAGGACAGTCACCAAAGTAACAGACGCAGTTGACTACAGTACTTCGGGAACACAGACGCTGTCTCTACACACGAATCGCTTGCAGTACATGAAGTTTAGATGAATATTTTGTACCCCGAAGTATAAAACACAGTATTGCAGGTATACAGGCACACTGTTCAGGTACGTATGTGGGCTACATCGTCGGCCTGGCTGCTATGAGGT
>JAULBY010013236.1:0-22610 GCA_032358315.1 Ophiocytium majus | reverse complement strand
GTGCTAGCTGCTGCTGAGCAGACTGTGCATGAATGAATGAATGAATGATCTGCTGAGCAGGCTGCTCCTCCAACAGTGCACTCACTGACAGCAGCAGTGCGCTCCCGCTGTGTGCGCCATGGCTTCAACTTGAAGTTCCCGGCTGGCAGCGCACATCAGGCGCCTGCAGGCTGGCTAGCAGACCTGGGCAGCGTGTACTCGTTTTGCTCAGGGTGACATGGCGCTCCCAATGTGTACCTGACCCTGGCGCATCACTCTGGTAAAGAGTGCGCTGGTCACCGGACCTGTTTTAAGGTTACTGTACAATAATTTTTTTGTTCGCCGCCCCATTTTTTTTATGGTGTTAGGGCTAGCTGTGCGGCAACGCCGCCCTGGCGCGCCAGTGCACCCGATGCTGGCATGGTTCAAACAGTGACTGTATGCATGGCTGTGTCGTTGTCATGCATGCGTTGCCATGCTGCACCGTTTGCATTGTGCAATTAGCGTACACACCAAAACGGAAGTGCCAGTGCTTGGGGTGCGTTGTCACTTTCCAATGCTCGCTGGCGGGCGCCGCTTTGACTCGAGTGTACACGTGCCGTGCAAGATCCCATGCGCACACACTGCTGCATGCACACCCATGCATTACAAGTTGTCAAGCAGCCATGATGTTGGTCTTATCCGTGTGTGCAGTGCACGTGTGACCACACCAGACCTGGGTGCCCTCCCATGGTGTGTTATAATTAGTGGTGGTTGGACCCCCAGCTGCCACTCTTGATAACACCCGGTGGGCAACTGTGCAAGAATATTGTGTCGTCAAGGTCACGCAGCAGCACGAAGACGACGCCAGCAGCCCACAGAACCGGGAGGCAGTGGGCTGGGACATGGGGCGGATCAAAGTTTGGCGGCCCTACCGCTGGCTGCAGCCAAGGTGCTGGCGGCTGCGGGCGCTGCTGGTCCTCCTTCTAGCGACCTGCTGCCTGTGCTGGGCCACTGCGGCCAGCACCAGTGACAGCGGCGGCGGCAGCAGCAGCAGGCGCCATGCCCGGTCCTCTGCAGCTGCCCGACTGATGGAAGAGAGCATGGACTCCCTTCCTGCCGCCAGCAGCAGGCGTCACTCCAGAAGAAGCAGCGGTGCTGCCTCTGCTGGTGCGACGGCAGGAGGCGGGCCGCGGTCCCTGAGCTTCCGGGCCAAGACGGGAAGCGGGTTCCCACTCAAGCCGAAGCTGCCTCTGGCCTTCAGGAGCCGCCCCCCCCCCACCCCAGGGCTTGACAGCCGCAAGCGGACGCTGCACGTGACTGAGGGCGGGCTGCTGCTTGAGCTGGAGGGCAGCTCGGACCTGCTGAGCATTTCTCAGACCGGCGCCGGCACCGGCAACATCACACCAGGAAGGGGGGGTGGCTTGGCCTTCGCAGCGGTGAAACGCTCCGCTCTGGAGCAACTGCTGGAGGAAGGAGGGGGCGTAGCAGGCTATCAGCACTCCGTGTCCATAGACGGAGTGTACGGCTTCTTCGACCTGCCCAGCGGCCCCCACGTGGCCGTCATCACCCGCTCCCGAGTGCGACTCGCAGACTCAGCGCGGGGACTCGAGTTTCGGCAGGTGGGGCGGGTGCTGCTGGTGCCGGTGGGGGGCGCCACCGCAGCGCGGCACGTGGCGCTCCCAGAGGCCGCGGAGGCGGAGGAGGCGCGGCAGCTGGAGCTGCTGCGCCTGGCGTTTGCCTCCCACCAGCTGTACTTCTCGCACGCGCACGACGTCACACAATCGCTGCAGCGGCGCGCTGAGGGGGGGGGGGGTCTAGATGGCGGCGCGGCACCGCCGGCGGCGTGCAGTGGCGGCAGTCGGACGAGAGGTTTTTCTGGAACCGGGAGGTGCTGCGGCCGCTGCTGGAGGCGTGCGAGGGGGGGGGGGCACGGCGGCTGCGGCTGAGCAGTGGGCGACACCCGTTATGAGCGCGTTTTTGCAGCTGGAGCAGGGGTGCAGCGTTGGGGGGCACAGGTGAGCGTTTGTTGTCGATGATTCTAGCAGGAAATGTGGCTACTGTGAGTGCAGGGTGTTGTGTGTTGGTTGTCATTGAAAGCATTTAATTAGGTGTGTGGCGGAAGTGCTGGTGGCCAAATACACTGTTGTTGCATTGGTAGCGTGCATTTCCGCGGTGTGCGCCTGCATGCGCACAACTGATCTGCAGCAAACTAGGTTCTCTTTGCACATGATATGGGGCAAGGCACAAGCTCAATATAACCAGTTTTACCGAAGTACTTTGTGAAGTTGTGTAGTCCATGGGGCCACTTGTATGTCACCGCTATATCAGTGAACCTTGGTTTTGCGAGCCATGTTGCCACCTATAAGTTGTTTCTTTCCAATATGGACACGGTGGCATAGCGATGTACCAGCCATGCCTGGCTCGCCTGGCGTCATGCCGAAGGTGAAGCCTCGGATTTTGTGTGGCAGCAGCAACACGTGCAACTTGGCAGTAGCGAGTGACTGTGACGCGCAACAACAGCGTGCTGTGAAGTTGCTTGCCAACATCTGACGCAGTACCGGCGCCTCAGCTACAATGACCCCAGCGCTCACACTAACTACCATTTAAAATGATGATCAGTGCTAGTCTTTAGTTGTTATTGGCATAGGTGTGGGACTGTACACAACCAAGCTTTTGTTATGCAAACACCCGAAAGGTGTGCAGGGGGTCGACACACCTACTACGACCGCTCAAAACTACAGTAGAACTTTGATTACTCATTCTTGTTCTTAATACTTTCATTTCTGTTTTTTTTTTCAGGTGACAAGAATCTGCTCGCAAATACCAGTTGTGGTCGTCTCGTACCCCATGGCGTCTGAGCACCTTCAGCTTCGGAAGTGGCACTCCAGCCAGTTATACAATACTTCAGAAGTACTTTTTATCGTGCCCAACAATATCACTTTGTCTCCACGTAGCTTCCCGAGTCAAGTACTTGGTACTTGTTTTGGTGGCCCACAAGTGACTTGCTCCATGCTGTCGCGCGCCGTCAGCTACTTCTACTTCTGAATGCCAGGATAAATTACTCCGTACTTCCTTAAATTTCTGTGAAAGTAACATGTCCGCTCGTTGTTTGGGTCCAACACAAGTGACTGGCTCGGTAAGTTACTCATGGACGAGAGGGTGCCGTGCCGATCCGGCTGCAACATGCATTGAAGCAGTAAGGGTGGCTAGCGGAGGGGGGGGGGGCACCTTTTAGGGGGGCACCTTTTATTTATTTAAATGTGCCCAACACTTTGGATGCAGCGGTGCCAAAAGTCAATCAATCAATCCGTCACAGATAGTTAAAATGGCGGACAACAGGAGTTGCGCGGCCCAGTTTCGGACTCCTGGACTACCACGCCAGGATGTCTTGACGTGGTATGGTATACTTGAAGTTACAAGTACTTCCAGAAGTGTACAGTATTTACTGCAGTAGTAAATGCTACATTAGTGCCAGCAGCGTTGTCCTCACACACCTCACACATGCACTTCTAACCTCCAAGCGCGCACTGTAGTACTTCAGAAGCAGTATATGTTTATAAGTAGATACTACAAAGTGGTGCGCAGCAGCGTGGACCTCACACGCCCCAAGCAAGCACAGCTTACTCCCATACATGCACTGCAAGCACAGTCGCTGTGGCACAGATTATTGCCCCGCTTTCACCCACCACCCGCGTCTGCCCGCACCACCCCATGTGCCGTGCCTGTCACAGCTTTGACATGCTGTTTGTGAGCCGGCGCAGCTGCAAGCGCCAGGGCATGCGCTACATGCGGCGCGGCATTGACGCAGACGGGAATGTGGCCAACTTTGTGGAGACGGAGCAGGCACTGCTGCACGAGGACGGCCAGGTGCGTGCCGGTGCGCGTTCTTTTGTGCTGTGGAAGTACTTATTCAAGTAATAAAGGAGTTTTTGGAAGTAGTGCTTGAAGTTGGCGTGGCCAATGTTGTGGAGATCGGGCAGGCGCTGCTGCACGAGGATGGCCAGGTGCGTGCCGCTGTCGCCGTTGTTCTCGTCAGTTGAAGTACTTGTTGAAGTAATTTTTACTTGTTTGTTTTTGTGGGCGGCCACAAGCATGTACTTCTGTAGTTTTATTGAGAGGCATCTTTAAAAGTACTTGAAGTTGAACGTGGCAAACTTTGTGGGAACGAAGCAGGCGCTGCTGCACGAGGATGGCCAGGTGCGTGCCGCCGCACCATTGTTCTCATCAGTTGAAGCACTTATTGAGGTAGCTTTACTATTATGCTGTTGTGGCGCGCAAAAGCATGTATCAGTGAAGTAGCATTTTAAGTAGCACTTGAAGTTGAACGTGGCGGACTTTGTGGAGACGGAGCAGGCGCTGCTGCACGAGGATGGCCAGGTGTGTGGTTGCACATTCTTCTGATCAGTTCAAGTACCTCTTGCAGTACTTGTACCTACTAACTATTCACTTGTGGGCATGCAAGAGCATGTGTTAGTGAAGGGCAGCAGCATTTGAACAAGTACTCTTGAGTTGAACGTGGCTATATTTGTGGAGACAGAGCAGGCGCTGCTGCATGAGGATGGCCAGGTGCGTGGCGCCGCGCCACGCTTCTTGTCAGTTGAGGCATTACTGAAGTGGCTCTACTATTATGCAGTTGTGGCGGGGAAAAAGCATGTCTTTTGAAGCTTGTGTACATACACTTGGCAATATACGCCATTTAATGTACCGTATGTAAATGCGGGGTATAACGTGTTCAGGTGAACGTGTTTATACGGCAAATACGCTGTATAACTCCTTTTCCAGCGTAGAAATACGGAGAAACAAGCCGGATTTTGTACGGTACCATATGTAACATAAAGAAGGACTTCTGAAGTACTTTGTATAAATTACTTATGAAGTACGTTCTACGCCATGACCCGTCACGATAATTAAGTCGTGGTGGTTCACTGGTTTGCTGGTTGGTGTGCCACATTCTACTCAGACGCAGCAGTACTTGAAGTGGTAGTACTTGAAGTTGTAGAAAGGGCGGACTGCATTCAGTAGCAGGCCCCACCTCATCAAAGGCTTCTGCAGGCTGTACGCCAGTGATGGTCAGTCAGGGTTGGCTTGTTTCTGTTGGTCGTGGTGCCGTGCCTGCTTGTGCTTCAGTCACATTGCACAGACGGAGCAGATGCTGCAGGAGGAGTGTGGTAGGTGTTGAAGCCCTTTCTCCAAGCAGTTTCCAGCCGGGTGTGGCTTGCTGTGATCCGACGGTGTGAACCACTATGACTGCTAGTCACGGCTTGGGAATGCTGCATTAGCATAGCTGCCACTACCTTACCTTGCACGTGGTCACCCAACCACGCACATCCATGGCAGCCCCCTTCTCCCTCCCCTAGTGGCGCCGCAGTGCGCAGCTCACCCGCCCCCGCCCCCCCCCCACACACCCCCAAGGGTATCTATGAGCCCGCCTTCTTGTGCACGGGTGTTCAAATGCCGGAAGTTATACCTCGACACTGTACTTCAAAGAACTAATATAGTTAGTACTTCTATGATTATATTGTACCGGTACTTCGAAGTACTTCGAAGTATGTTCAGTTTTGTGGTTGCTATGAGTCACGTTCCCTTCGCTGTGCGTGTGTCTAAAGGTGCAGGCCCACGTGCAGGTGCACGGGTCCATACCCTCTTCTGGAGCACTGACAGTAGAAGTATTGTCTAAGTTTGATGATGGTGCTGTCCCTACCGTAAAGCACCAAGTATAACGACCCCCCGCGTTGTCAACGGCGGGGTCTGCTGTTGCTAGCATGGGGGTCGTTACACAGCGCACCCGCGTTATACAGATACCCAAATTTCTATAGAATACCCCCCCGCGTTGTCGTCATTAAGGCGCCGTCAGCCTCGCGGGGGGGCGGTATACAGGGGCATATGACGCTATATGCTGCATAATGCCCCCTCGTTATACAGGACCCCCTCGTTATACTTCGTGCTTTACGGTACCTCACCAACCTCTGTCCCCGTCCGCTTGCGCCGCTCCCCAGGTCACAGCTCACGTGCAGGTGCGGGGGTCCATACCCCTGTTCTGGAGCAGCCCCGTGAACCTTCGCTACCACCCGCCAGTGAGGCTGGGAGAGGACGACGTGCTGAACGCGCACGCGCTGCGCCAACACGCCCTGCAGCTGGCGCGTGTGTACGGCAGCGGCCCGCGCAGCCTCGTCTTTGTGAACCTGGTGGACAAGGGCAAGGACCAGGTGAGCGGCGTTTGGCAGTTACATAAACCGTTACAGAAGGGAAAAGAAGACGGAAGAAGCGGGCCGAGGTGCAGATGGAGCTGCCTGCTGCACGCCGTTGCTGCTGTTTCTAACGCTGCCGCCACTGCCGCTGACTGCTGTGGCGCATACGCTGCTGCCGCTGCTCCGTTCGCAACTTGTGCCGCGTTCACCCATGCGCCGCACCCACCCACTTCAAACACATGCAACTTCAACTTCAATTCACATTCAACTTCAACTTCAACCCACATTGAACTTCAAATTTTAATTACAACTTCAACCCTCGTCCGCCGCGCAGGGCCGCCTCGGCGAGGCGTTCGAGCGCACCCTGCAGCTTCTCCGCGCTAGCGCGCGCGGCGGCGGCGGCGGCCGGCTCCCGCCCATCCCCACTTCGGACCCAGAGGGGGCACAGCAGCAGGAGGAGGTGGCCTGGCCGCACAGCCCTGATGCGCTGGAGCACGTGTGGTTTGACTTCCACGCGGAGTGCAAGGGGGAGCGGGGGTGGGCGAACCTTGATAAGCTGCTGGCGGAGGTGGACACGGCGGTGGAGGAGCACGGCTACTTTCATGCGGATGCCAGGGGGGGGGGGTGCGGCGGCAGCGCGGCGTGGTCAGGACAAACTGCATGGACTGTCTGGACCGGACCAATGTGGTGAGCTGCTACTCCTGTGGGTACGGGAGTGCCGTGGCGAGGTGTGCGTTGTTTAGAGGACGGGAGGGTTGCGAGTTGCACTGCGAGACGCGAGTGCGGGGGGTGGCGGTGGTGGTGCTGCTGCTGAGCACTGCCTTGTGTGTGCGCGCGCGCACAGCAGTAGCACGCTTGGCCATTAGATGAAACTTGCGAAATGTGGTTCTCAGGCTTCACGGGTGTACAACCGTCTGCTGGTGCGCGGCATGGCTCCATCAGCCACCCCGTTATGATCCCTACACTGTTGCATGCACCAACAGTGGCTGCCCCCTAGCCCAAATAAACACCCAAGAAGTGCTGCCGAACAACCACACGCACCTGCTGTAAACCGCTCCCCCCCCCCCCCCGCACACACCCATGAACCGCTTCTCACTTCTTTCCACCCACCCACCCTTCTGACGCTGCCTCCCCACCACAATGCGCAGGTGCAAAGCCTGCTGGCGCGCCGCAGCCTCCTAGTGCAGCTCGCCGCGGTAGGCGCAGACGTTCCGGCCGCGTCCACTCTCCCGGACAGCGCGCTGCTCGCGGTCGGCGCGGCCGCCAAAAATGACACCAAATCAGGGGCCGAAAGTGGGCCAGATTTGGAGAGCGGCGCCTTTGGCATGCAGCTGGGGCCGGAGCTGGAGTCGCGGTTCCGAGATGTGTGGGGGAATAATGCGGACGAAATTGCGGTTCTGTATGCGGGGACGCCTGCCCTGAAGGGGGATTTTACGCGCACAGGGCGGAGGACTAAGAGGGGCGCGGTGAAGGACGGCGCCAACAGCGTCATGCGCTACATCGTCAACAACTTCCAGGTGAGGGGGAAGGGGGGGGGGGGGCGGGGGTAAGTGGGGGTGGTGGGTCTAGGCAGTGGCGGGTGTGAGCGGAGAGCAGCAGGAAGTGCCGCAAGTGTGTCAGTCAAATGTTGTGCCGAGCTGCCTCGATCCCTGCCGAGGGCATTTTCGTCTTTCTTGTGCTGGCACAGTGGTTGGCTCGCGTGTGGCTGGCTGCACCAGCTGTGGCAATCTTATGTCATTGGGCATGTGAGTGGAGGGTGCTGCCCCTGGAGCCACCACAGGCACAGTCAGCCTCCTCAGCACAGCAGTCCCACCCCACACACACCTGAAGGCGACCACAACCCATCAGCTAGCTGTAGGATGAATTTGAAAGTATGCCCATGGTTCTCCCACCTTGACATACATTCTACGCAGACTGCAGCTGCAATCCTTTTCTGGCGCACGGCTCACTGCAACATCGCCCCGCGTCTCTCCTGCTACGCCAGCACACGCCGTCGCTGCCAACAACGTCCTGAAACTCTCCTGCCAGCACGCTCGAAAACGCGCTGAACACGGCCCCTCCCACACTTTACTTCAAAGAACTCCCTCTGCATGCCCCTACCGCAACATCAACCCCATATGCCCCCCCCCCCCCCCCCGCACTTCTCGCAGGACCACCGGCGCCAGGAGGCGGTCGACCTGCTGCTGCAGGGCCGCGCCGACGCCGCCACCCCCGGCAGCCGCAGCGCCGCCGCCACCGCCTGGGACGACCTCCGCGGCAGTGTCGACCTGGACTTGTGGACGCGCCTCGCGCTGCCGAGTGCGCGCTCCAACGCGCTGCGCGGAACCATCTTCGTTGGCATCCGCCGCCGCCCCCCCTCCACCGCAACTTCAACTGGTGCAACTTCAACTTCAACTGGTGAAACTTCAACTGTTGAAACATCAACTTCAAGTGGCAGGCCCTCGGGCTACGCGCGCGCCGCCGCGGACGACAGCGACTGGAGCGACGAAGGCGGCAGCGGCGGCGGCGGGGGGCTTGACGGTGGCGCGGAGCTACTTGTCGATGGCGTGGAGCTGCCGTGGCTGGGGCGGGCGGCGGCGGCGGGGAGCGAGGCGGCGCGCGCGGGCCTTGCGGGCATGGCGCTGCTGGCGTTGTGTGGGGAGATGGGCCCTCGGCAGCTGGCGGCGCTGCTTGGGGGGCTGCTCCTCGTGCCGCTCATGCAGCTGCTGCGGGGATAGGCAGGCGGTGTCTGAAAGTGGTCACTGAAAAGTGTGGGTGGTTTTGCACGGTGGCGCAAGCGGTCCCGGCGCTGCGGATAGCTGCTCGGGGCGCCACTGCTGCAGGGTGCGGTGGCAGCGAGGTTTGGCACGCCGCGCCTAGCTGCGCAAATGGCTTGCTGCTGTGTGGTGGTGCAGCTGCCTGTAAGGGTGGGCGACATGGCAGGGCAACCAACTTCGCCCGCATGCTCGCACATGGCGCAGCAGCGGCTGCAAGAAGTGAGTCAGTGCGGGCACAAAACAGGGCTGCGCATGGGTGAGGAGGTGCTCACGCCACGGCAGCACCCGCAGGCTCCCGTCACGTGCACCCTGGCAGTGTCTGCCAGCGGCACTGCATGGAGGCAGCGCCCCTAGTAATCAGCCTGCGCTGTGGCTGTACAGCGAAGTGCTGCATGGGCCAGCAGTGCGCGCAGCAGCTGCATGGCGGCAACATGCTTGAGGCATGCCATGCCAAAATGCCACCCACCGCTGCATGCCCGTGTGTGCCAGAAGTACGACTGGCATGCACACACGTGGGTCTCGGGTCGGTTGCACCTGGCAGGAACGCGCATGCAGCGTGGCAATGCCACACCCTGGTGCCACTCAGTGACAACACTCGCAACCCCGAGTACCCGAGGGCAGCAGTAGCCGCTGCTGTTTTGAAGTGAGTGCCAGTTGCAACTGTGAGCACCCACCCCGTGCCGAGCCTGCATGTTGTGGCCACTGACAGCTGCGTACCCCGGGGGTGACAGTCAGCAGCACACGGGGCAGCTTAGTGTTGCCTTTGTGATGGCACCCTGCACTGGGCAGGCAACCGCGCCGGCTGCTGCAGGTTGCCTTATCCCCAGTCACCCTTTTGGCGTTGCCGGCAGCGCATCTATGCATGTGCATGGCATGCCGATTTGGTCTCAACGTGCACAGAGTGTGTCCACGCACAGCGTGGCATTGCTGCCCCACTGCACCGCAGTGCACAGTGGGTCATACACCACAAATGTAATACCGGCAGCGCAGTGCACGCGCCTGCCTGCCTCAGTTGTCACACCAGTGTCTTTTTGTTTCTCTCTCATTTTGTTGTTGGTGATTCTTGCCTGCTCGTCTGCGCAAATGCTTGGTGTCGCACCGCAAGTGCTTACAGTTCCATGCTCAGCACTGGGTTTTCGCTGGTGCCTGTGCTGAAGGTGAGTCATGCCAGTTGACTTGGCAGCTTGAAGTCAACGGTGCTGCTGCTCACGGCGGCCTTGGAATGGCTGACACAGTGAGCCTGCTGCTGGACCTTTCATACCTGTGAGCCGGTTGCTAGGCCTGCCATTGGCAGCAATTACTGCACTGCACATCACAACTTAGCCAGTTCACAGCACAAATCATGCACTGGTTGTCTGACCCTGCTGTTGCTCAGATACAGGGTGCTACCATCACTGGACAACACATATGGCGGCTGCGGAATAAAGTAGCACATCCTTGCCATTTTGCCAGTCACCAAACGCACCAGCAGCAGAGCCCACGAGCACCAATACGAAACCATTGGCACAAGCACAAGAAGCACTTGCTGCCTGTGACATGGGTGGCAGAAACGCGGGCCTGTATTACACACACAGTGCCAACGCCCTCACACTCTTTGGCGCCAGCGGCACTGGTGCCTGCCAAAATGCCATGCCCCCTCACTGATCGCGCGCACTGCGCACCAGCCCCTGCCAGTACAGCTTGCCCGCGCAGCAGCAGCTGATGGCAGGCGTTGTGACAGCCTGCCCATCGCCAGCAACTTTCCAGCCACAGGCCTGTGTGTTTGCTCATCGCAGCTACACACGTGGAGACGTGGCAGAGCCGTGCAAGAAACGGCGCAGGCGGCGAAGGCAGTAGCGGCCGCGACGCTGCCAGCACGCGCGCCGCCACAGCGCCCACCCCATGTGCCACGCCTCAGCGCGCACACGACGCCCTGGCGCAGTGCAGGCGGCTACTGCCCGTCCTGAAAACCCCGCGCACTGCCCACGCAGCAGCAGCTGTCGGCAGCAGCGGCCGACACTGAGACAGGCCGGCCTCCTGTTGCACCCGCCGCCGGCAAGTCAGCAGCCCACAACCACAGGTGTGCTTGTGCTCACAGCTGTGGGGGGACGGGCCGGCGCCTCGCAGGCGGTTTACTCCTCGTCTTCCGGGCTCGGCACGTTGCCGCCGCCGCCCATCTGCTTGCCGGCGCGCATGACCTCGTCCACGAGCAGCAGCTGGCAGGCGAGGACCGTGCTGAGCTGCAGCGTCTGGCGCTTGACGCAGTAGTTGTCCCAGATGCCCTCCTGCGCGGGCAGCATGGGCTCTCCCGTCATGAGGTCGAGGCCGACGGCGGCGGCGCCGCCACTCTCGGTGCGCTCGTCCATGAGCTGCGCGGCGCGGCGCAGTGGAGGCACATGCGGGGAATGTGATGTGTGTTCGTATGTTAGTGACGGTGGTAGTACAGAGTTGTACCAGATTGATCAAGTGGGCAGTATAGGTGAATACTTCGGAAGTACATGAACATGTATTCATTTGTACCGGTACTTGTTATAGTACTTCGGTCAGAGTATCGGTGCAACAACCTTGCACTTTGTGCAGAAGGTACGAGACAATACAACCGAGAAGCGATCATGGCTCATGCCCCACCGGTACAGGGTCAACAACCTGAGAGGCTATCTGTGCAAGGGATGAACATGACAAAGACGGCACCCTCAGGCAGCCGCATGCACCTGTCGAAGCGCGCATGCCACCGTACCGCTGCCACACGCCCTAAGGTGTTGGCGTTGACTTCAAATACATACGCTCGAAATCAAGTACACTTCTCGAAGTATTTGGAAAGGTACATGTGGGGAGGGTATAAAGGGCTTGGTGGGCGGGCTCACGTCTGCATGTTGCGCGCACCAGCAAAGCGGGCGCGCACGGAGGCCCGTCACCACAGCACAACGGAAACAGCACATGCCAGCAGAGCCAACGCACACACTGCGGCCACTGCTGCTGGTGGCAGCGCCATACCAGCAGTGCAGGAAGGCAGTTTACACGTGTACCCAACGCTGAGCACGTCCGCCGACCAATCAGCACCCTTGAAACAGATGTTCTGCTGAGCACATGGCCGCACTTGCCTTGATGACGGCCTCCTGCACGTCAAAGCCGCTGTTCTCAGCCAGCGTCTTTGGGATGATCAGCATGGCGTTGGCGAAGGCCTCAACGCCCAGCTTGGGCCGCCCCTTGACCGTGTCCTTGAACTTCATCAGGTCCTGGTAGCGGCAAATGTGGGTGCGGGGGCAGGCATAGCGTGGCACCCATAGGCAGCGGTGACATCAGTGCTGCACGTGCAGGCGTGTGCCCAGTGCCCGAGCTGATAGATTGCAATGGACGTACACATGGATGTATGCATACTATGCAGTATGTGCATATACGTCTACTACAGAAGTGTTCATACATAGTATATACTTCAAGTACTACATAGTATATTACTACTTGCACGCCCCCAAGTGCAAATAAATAAAACTACTAGTACTTCGAAGTACTACTACTAGTACCAGTTCTTGGTTGAAAACCAGCAGCACCGACTGCACGGCGCACCAGCAATGGCAGCAGCCAACACATACCCGATAGCCAGCGGTGCGCGTGCCTGTTCAAACACGTGGTGTGTACAGATTGTGCTCTTGTGACTCGTATCAGGAGAGGGCGGACTGACTGGTCATGCGTTTTTGAGTCGCACACACCATGTTGCACAGGGCTTTCCGCGCCTCGACTGGACCTCAGTACATGTGCGAGAGAACATACACACGTGTAGATATACTTCGTACTGCTAGTACAGGTAGTACATACATACTTCAAAAGAAGTACTACTAGTACTACAAGTAGAAGTATACTGTACATATAACCAGCACTGTGTATGACGCCACTACACGGCGCCATGCACCATGTGCACCGCCGCCTCAAAGGCACCCGCCCCCGGCACGACCGCGCAGTCGTCAATGGTGTCCTTGACTACCCAAAATCAACAAGTACAGACGCACTACTATTGTACATACATGAAAACAATGCATGTGCTCAAAACACTCGAAGTGCACTTTTGATCAGCACTGTGGTACTGACAACACGGCGCCACGCACCATGTGCACCGCCGTCTCAAAGGCACCCGCCCCCGGCACCACCGAGCAGTCGTCAATGGTGTTCTTGACCGCCCGAAGGCCGTCCCTGCAGGCGTCCTTGATCTGCTGAATGGTGTGCTCGTTGGGGCCCTGCGCAGAGGGGAGCGGTGGTGGCGGCGGCAGGGCGCGGGGTAGGGCGTTTGTTGAAGCTAAAGTTAAAGTTGACACGCACACATGTACTTCAACATACCATTCAAAGCTGGGGTGACTCACGGCGGCCAGGCAGGGCAGTGCCAAAAATGCTAGCAGGTTGTGGTTTGAGGTACATCAAGGGGTGGCGGAAGGGTGCGGATTGAGGCATGGCGTGCACACGGCGGCGTGGCACAGCAGCAGACGCTGGGGGGGGGCGCTGAGGTCTTGAACGCTGCCACAGGCGATGACAAAGTACTTGCAGGTAACAAATAGAACAGGCACAGCATCCACAACAAGATACCTCTTACTTGAGATCTACATGCATACGTAGTATATTGTGTGCACTTGTAGTTGATCAACATGCACACATTTCATGCCAGAGGTCCACAAAGCCGTTCCCATGTCTCCCGCAACATGAAGGCGTTCAGCAATTACCGAAACGAGGAACTCTGGCACGTAGCAGCACGCCAAGCGTTGTGCGCAGGCACATGCAGTGCGGCACCGCCAGTGAGATGGGTAAGGGCGGCAACGGCGCACGTGCGTGCTGAGCGGTGCACACAGAGTACACAGAGTAGAGTAGAGTAGGGTGTGAGTACTCGCCTTGATGAGGATGGTGCACGACCGGGGGTGGCGCACGTCCTCCACAAAGGTGTACTTGTCATCGCCGAGGGTCTGCTCGTACACCTGCAATTCATGAACATGCATGAAGCATTGTGAGCATTCATTGATGAAAACACAGCGTGCGCACGTTTGCAGCCGGCACTCAGTCTCGCTGGCCATGCTAGGTCAGCTTGAGCTATAGCGCACGTTGTACCGACAAAGCATTGATGTGCACCTGCAGTTCATGAATTAATAGTCATTTTGACATGCATGAACGCACAGGCGCCCACCGCGGACATGCAATCTGATTGCCAGTGCAGACCTGTGCTGTGCTTTACACCTGCAGCCTCACGGGAGCGCATCTGCAGTCAATGAAACACACAAAGCGCATGCGTGCCGGCTTGCACTCAATCTGGCTGCGCCTGGCCAGCCTTTCATAGAAGGTTTGTGCACGCTTGCGACTTTTCTTGCAAAGGGCAAATCAAACCATGTGCGCACATGGGTTGTACGCAAGCCTGACGGCAGCCTGAAGCGTGCGTAACAGACACGGCCGCCTTGTAAGCTGTCAGCCCGCTGCTTGCAATTACGTGTTGCCCATTAAGGACAGCACTCACGGCTGCAGCTGTGGCAGGCTGCGCCAAGGCTTCAATGTCTGAGGACAACAATTTGAAGTTCTTCAAGGGTGCAGAAAGAAGATGCAATACCACATAGGGTCCAGAAAACAGGCTTCTATGTGTGGACAGCTGTGACAGGCGCGATCATGATTTACAGTGTGTGTACGTTGCTGCCGCCTTGTTCCCTGGCAGCTCCCCCCTGAACTAAGCAGCGCTTTTGCCACCAGACGGTGGGGAAGGTGTATTTTAATATAAATATTGCTTGTGGCAGAAAGTTGCTGTATGAATGGCCAGGGGTTGCCGGAGGCGTAAGACACATTTTTAATTCCCCAGTTCAGAAATTCCGTTCCCTGTTCGGAGTTTGCAGTGAAACAAGCTACAGATACATCTATACATGTGTACACATGTGTACATGCATGTATGGACATGTAGTTCCGGCATCTAGCATGCATGTGTTCTTTCCCCTCCCAACAGTTTTTTGTGTGATGTGGGAGGCAATCTGGACTTGCAACCAGTCTCTTGCTCCCTGCAGTACTCGTTCTGCCTGTGATATATCTGGGTACAGTAGTTGAAAGGTTCAAACAACATTCTCTGTTGAAGCCTTCGCCTCAATTCATCTATACCATTATACTACGTAGTAGTAGTACATAAGGGAGGCTGCAACAGACAATGACATTTGAACCCTTCAACTACTGTACCCTGGTATGTCACAGGCAGAACAAGTACTGTAGGGAGCAAGAGACTAGTTTCCACATTGCCCGCATCATTACACACAAAACTGTTGGAAGAGGATGCAGAACATGCATGCTAGATACTGGAACTACATACATGCTTGCATACATATGTTTGTAGTACATGTGTACACACGTGTACTGGATTGAGTTTTCATATGTAATTTTCAATGTACAACTCCGCCTGGGGCGCGGAAATGATTGTGCATGCTATGGGCAGCACTGAAAGAGCACGCCCCACCAAGCAGCCCACATAATAACACTACTCGGGCTGCAAAGTCACGATACTCAGCATGATGCACACAAAAATCATGCACAGACAAACACAGAATGCACACACAGTTCAAGTACAGAAACCCACTGTGCCCGCCCATCCCTCATTGATGTACAAACGTAGTTCATGTACACACAACTTTCATCCATGTACACACATAGTTCATGTCTCAAGTACATAGCACACGCGTTGCCCAAGTACACACAACGTTCATGTACACACACAGTTGATGTACACATGGTGCAAGTGCATAGAAACACACCTTGCCCGCCCATCCCTTATTGATGTACACATGCAGTTCATGAATGTACATAGTTAACAAACACAGAAAGCTCAAGCACATAGAAACACACCTTGCCCCGCTCATCCCTCATTGATGTACACACGTAGTCCGTGTGAAGTATACACACAGTTCATGCACACACATAAATCATGTACACACAGAAACCCACCTTGCCCGCCCATCCCAGCATCTCCGGCTGCAGGTCGTCCGTGCTGTTGATGGGCATGCCGCCGCACGCCAGCGCCAGCCGCTCCATGTTACGACGCTGCGCACACAGACACACAGACACCCCGCAGCCACGCACGTGTGCTCAGCAGCAGGCAACGCAACCAACTTTTTGCAGGTTTACAGGGTTATGGTATGCACTGTTGTACCTCGTGGAAAGGTTTTGGTTGGAAAGGGTCGTTGATGCAAAAAGAATATGTTGCGCCAGCAGCAAACAGGCAGACACACAGTGTGCTCAGCAGCAAGAGTCGCGGCATCCATGGGCCATGTGCCCAATGTGTGCCAGTGTGTACATGCTCTCTAGCGTCAACACAGGGTGTGTAATCGTATAAATGAAACCATATTATGTGGTTACTTTTTGCACAGTGACTGGTGGTGGCCGTCAAGCAGCTGCTGTTGCACGCGCTGCTGAGGCCAGCCACTCCCGTGTCATCGGCAAGGGATCATCGGTGTGTGAAGCACACACCGATGATCCCTTCCCAACAGTGTTCCCTGGCACCACACAAGCAGGGAGGGGAGGCCAGTGCCAGACAACGTGGCAGCCACAACCGCACCGGTGGCACCGAGGTGGTGGCCGGCAGGGGCATGCCAGGCTGGGCAGCCAGCATAGAATACTTGTTGGCGAACAAGGGCACCACGAAGGGCCTGGCGAGGAGGGGGTGCGGTAGGTGGGGGCACCTTCACTGTGGTGGGGTGCACACACCAGCTGCACGCACTATGGAAGTGCAACGTTGGCGATGCGAGAGTGTGTACAGTAGACATGGACGCGGAACCACACACTAAAGTACTTTGAAACTAGCAAAAACCCGAACCTCTTCAAAGGCCCGACTGCATGAAACCTTGTTGAATGCCACAAAACCTGAACAACAACGCACTTAAGCGCGGCACAGAGCGATGATGCCCTCCTTGGCAAACATGTCAAGGGAGAGCGCGTCGATGCCCTTGGTTTTGGTTGATGATCACACATGATCACAAACGACCTTCACACACCGTATTACTCTGATGCCTAGCAGATACGTGAACGCCCTAAAACCCAGGCCACATGAACCCATTGCCAAAAAGTATCTATATATATACTGTACTTCGAAATCCCTGGGAAATAACGCACCTTGGCACGGCGCAGCGCGATGATGCCCTCCTTGGCAAACATGTCAAGCGACATGGGGTCAATGCCCTTCTAATGATGATCACCAACGACTCGCACACACTGCACCATTCAAAGCCTGGCAGCTTGACGAAAAGTTAACCTAAACGCAGGCCAAATCATCAAAAGCCACGACGAGACACCTGGCAAAAACGCACCTTAGCACGGCGCAGAGCAATGATGCCCTCCTTGGCAAACATGTCGAGCGACATGGGGTCGATTCCCTTCTGGTTGATGATGACGAACGACTCCCCCTCGCCGCACACGCGCCGCTTGAACTCCAGCACCTGCTTCACCTTGTCGTCCGTGAAGCGCCGCTCAGACTCGACCAGCTTCTCGCGCTCCTGCGCCGTGCTGTAGAAAAAGCCGCTCGCCACCTCCGACTTTTCGTACTCAAAGGACACGTTGCAGATCATGATGTGGCACTTCTCCGCGCGCGTGGGCATGTCCGGGTGCCGCGCGCCGTGGTCCATCACCTGGTTTCAACCCGGGAGCAGCGGCAATGTGTAAATACAGTGGCAACATGTGAATAGAAGTGTGTTTGAGTATACTGTAGTACTTCTTAAGTACATGTGCTACATTAGTATGTATATGCCATGTACTTGTAAGTATGGTATGCACGTAGAAACATGTGGGCATACTTCCAAGTATGCGGCTACCTGGGAGCGGTGGCAGCACTGATCACATGCGCCACATGCAGCCTACCGTGCCGCGGCTGCAACTACTGCCGCACCTGGATCCCCTGCGGGTTGCAGACCTGGCACTATGTCCAAACACGCATGTTCCTACTTCGACAACAAACACGGAAAAAAGGCTGCTGCCTTCCGGGACCCTTGCATGTACACACCGGGCAGAGCTGTGACTGAGCACGCATTTCCCACTGTTGATAACCAAAAATTGGATATCGTTCGCACATTCGCCACGCTTGCGCACTTTGCTCCTGGTCTGCGCCGTCGCGGCAGTTTTTGTGAGAACTTTTTGGTTGGTTGCTAGCAGCCGTCCTCCTCAACAACGGCGCAGCTCACAGCGAATGCAGGCTACGGCAAAAAAACGGTCCCCTGTGTTGCCATCAGCACGACACCACGCGCGCACACCACCCAATCG
Source organism: Ophiocytium majus (assembly GCA_032358315.1). Taxonomy (NCBI): domain Eukaryota; class Xanthophyceae; order Mischococcales; family Ophiocytiaceae; genus Ophiocytium; species Ophiocytium majus. The sequence continues at coordinate 4,480 of JAULBY010013236.1, read as the reverse complement.
CGCGCCTACAGCAACCCCGCGCGGCCAAATCAAGAAGTAGCAGCAAAATCTGAGTCAACAGTTCAGTTCACCCAGTAGTTTAGGGTCGCAGGGATATGATCACCGGGGGAGAAGATTACAATACAGTGCATTGTGCAGCGTGTATGATGGTCAGATCGGTAAAGAAAAAATCTGCTAACCAGGCCCCTCACCAGGGCGTGCTTTTGTGGCACTCTCGCGCTGAGCAAAACACCAGTTTCGCTGCTGAGCACAGCATCAGTTCCGCTGCCAAGCGGAGCCCATCAAAACACCAGGCCCTGCGTGAGGCGCGTGCCTGTGGCGCTCCTGTGCTCCAAGCTCAGTATCTCCACCATGTGCAGGCCTACCACAGTATTATCATACACATATATCCATGATGTATATACCTCAGCAACTTGAAGTATACTTCGACATGAGTTACACACTCACCAGGCCCCGCACGAGGCGCGTGTCCGTGGCGCTCTTGTGCTGCATGCTCAGTATCTCCACCATGTGCAGGTCTATTTCCTCCCGGGAGCGCATGACCGCTAGCACCGCGTCCGTAACCGTCTCCGTGAGGGCATCGGCAAGGTCCTCGCGCAGCTTGGTGCGCAGCGCCGTGCGCGCCACGCCCACCAGCATCTCCCGGTCCGCCTCCGCGTCCGGAGCCGCCTGTTACGGACGTAACCGAAAAGCGGTTACACAGAAAGCGGTTACTGCGGTTATTGGGTGCGGTACGACGTAACCGAAAGGCGGTTACAGATAGAGCGGTTACTGCGGTTATTGTGTGCGCAGCTCTGCGCCCCACGCCCACCCGCATCTCCCGGTCCGCGTCCGCGTCCGGCGCCGCCTGTTACGGACGTACCCGAAGCGGTTACACAGAAAGCGGTTCTGGGTGCGGTGCGTGGTGTGCCTCCCACGGCCGCCAGCAGTGGCGCGTGAGTGGCCGCGTTGTACAGGCGGGAGAGACAGAGAAGGCGCCTGACTGACTGCCAGTGGCGTTGGAGTGGTGCTGGGCGCAGTGCGGGCGCCTAGTGCAGGCGCAATGTAAGCAGGAAGCAGGGCTGCTGCTAAGCTCACGCGGCGCTGAGCTGCTACCTGGTGTGAAACTTTTGCTGCTGAGCAGGCTGCATTTGCTGCTGCTGTGCTGAGCAGGCGGCGCTTGCTGCTCATGCACTGCGGTCCACGCTGCTACTTGCTGGGCAGGCCGTGCAGGCCTGAAACAGCAACGGTAGCTGGTGTAATGTTTTCCGGGGTAGGAGGTTATGCACAGGCTGGGTGTGCCGGGGCATGGTTTACTAGGCAACACATGGTCAAGTCTTCTTCTCCAGCCGGCTGCCGCCGCCCAGCACAAGCAGAGCCCTCCAAGTCAGAAAGGAGAGACTATGTCACTCAATTTATGTGTTAAGTGATCGCATTCCCGCAGGGCCATCGGTACTGGTGGACCAGTAGCCACTGACGCAGGCGAGCCGGACAAGGCGTTGTGCAATAAGAAAACGCTAAACACCACAGCGACATGTGTGCTAGCGCCTCCAAAAGCGGCAACCAGCGGGTGCACGCGCACCCGGAGTGAAACAAACATGGCAGGCCTTGTGCGGTACTGCCACCCCCCTTCTAGCACCCTGCACTTCGCCAACAGTTACAAGACATACACTTGCACAAGGACAACACACAATTCAAACAGCAGGTGAATGGCTGGCGCCCGGCTGCGCGCACCTGCCGGAACTCGTCCAGGAATGTCAGCGCCCGGTCCCTCGCCAGGTCGAAGCCCTCGGTGATGACCCTAGGGTGCAGGCCCTCCCCCAGGTACCTCTCGGCCTGCTTCAGCAGCTCCCCTGTGATAAGGACCGCGCTGGTGGTGCCGTCGCCTGTGATGTCGTCCTGGGCGGTGGCGGACCGAGCGATCATGGCTGCCGTGGGGTGCTGTATCTGCATCTCGTGCAGCAGGACGCGGCCGTCCTTGGTGAGCTTGATCTGGCCTGCGCCGCCCACCAGCATCTTGAGCGTGCCTCTGGGGCCTGAGGGAGGCGGCAGCGGGGCAGCGGCGGGTGCGATGTTGGCAGCGGCGGGTGGTGGGAGCAGCAGAGGCAGGGTGCAGCAGCAGCCGCAACGGGTTGAGGGGCCAACAGCAGTTGGTGTTTGTGGCAGGCCCTTACCCAGATTTGACTTGAGAACCATCTGTAGGCCCTTGGCGGCAGCTGCGTTGAGCATGAGCGCCTGCGCCTTGCTGACCACCTCCGCATTGGGGTTCACGTACCGCGTGGCTGCCGCCATGGCGCCTCAGGTGTTGCTGCTGAGTTCTTCGCGCCCAAGCTGCAGAACAAAAGTTTGGATTTGGTCACGTGAACGCAGTGTGTGGCGATGTGACCGCTATGGTGCCACCGGTCTTGGTATCGTGGCGGCCGTCCCAATACCCCACGTACAGCTACAGACCTTGCCTGCCGCTCGCACAGCGTAAGTGTCAACCACACACGTCGTGCAGGGGTGTGGATCTGCTGCGATGGCGCCAAACCGGCTGCTGAGCGCAGCATGTCCACGTGAACACGTGGCTCCAACAATCGTGATTGGTGGGCACCAAATTTTTGTTGTGGTCACCCTCTCGCAACAGTCTACTCCAAAGCTTTAAAAAAGGGCAGCGGGGGACCGGCAGGCGCATGGCCTGAAGCTGGAGCGACTGCAGCAGCACATCTCTAGGCCAGCGTCACCTGGATCATCGACCTGGCCGTGGGAGCGGCAGAAGCAGCCATGGAGGCGCCCTGGTTCAAGAAGCTCGCGAAACAGGCCAGCGAGGCAATCGAAACAGTGAGCTGCTGTTGCCGATCTGGGTGTGGGGATGCCTGCTGCCTGTGCTGGAGCTGTTTCTCGCTTACTCGTGCCCAAGGTCTCGGTTGTTGCTGTACGGTCCCTTGTGCCCAGATTTCAGGCATGCATGCGGTCCGCGTACGCGGCGTCGGCACTAGATGCGGAGAAAGGTGCCAAATGGATCGCTGCTGCAGGCTCCGCTGCGTGTACAACTTCGCAGCACTGTGTTGCCATGGCTGTGTGCTGCTGAGGCTTCCTGCAAGCTGCAGTGCAAGACACACGAGCTTTGTGTGATCAACCCTGCAACCACAACCAGCAGAATTCACACCATCTCTCCTGCTGCACGCTTGGCTCTTGCTTGCTGCAGGTGCACGCGACACAACGCTCAGCTGCCGTTTGCTGCCACTAGCCAACCTCAACTCCTATCACGCCCCTCCCCACCACAGTGCACCCCCACCCATTCACCCCCCCTCCTCCCCCCCCGCCACACACACGCAGGCGCGCGTGACCATCGAGGACAATGTAACCAAGAACCAGCCCGCCATGGAAAGCATGTTCAAGCAGCTGGGGGACAACGTGGCGAACGCGGCACAGAACATCCAGCGCAACCTCGCGGGCACCCCCATCCGCACGGGGCCCCTTACGGAAGCGGAGATTGACTCCCTGGACATGGTGTACCTGACGCCTCGCATCATTGCGAGTGCATACCCCATCAACCGCTCCCTGGGGGCGCCGCGGCAGCCGGTGGCGGCGGGAAACTCCATTGACCTCATGGCGGCGCTGCTGCAGCAGAACCACAAGGGGCGCTACATGGTGTGGAACATCAGCGAGGAGGCGTACGACTACTCGTACTTCCAGGACCAGGTGCGTGAGTGGTGACCTGGGTTGGACCTGGGTAGTGCAGTTGGTGTGCGAGTACTGTTGTGTTCATGGTGTGGAACATCAGCGAGGAGGCGTACGACAACTGCTCGTACTTACATGATCAAGTGTGTGAGTATTAGTGAGTATTACCTGGGTAGGACTTGGGTAGCGCTGCTGGTGTGCAAGCAGTGGTACATGGTGTGGAACATCAGCAAGGAGTCGCACGACTACTCATACTAGTACCTGGGTTAGACCCGGGCAGTGCCGGTGTGCAAGCAGTACCCACGAGTACAGTGTAATGTGGTACTAGTACGCGTGCAGTGAGGAGGCACACGATTTCTTCACTTGTGCACCAGCAGCGCTACTCAAGTATTTCAAGTACTTCAGAGGTGCAAGCTAAGGACCAGGTGCACTGGTAGTGCATTGTTTGTGCCTGCGTAGCACCGCTCCTGCACACATGTGCCAGTACTTGAGCACAGTACTATTGCCACGCGTCGAGGTAACCAAGAAATGCAAATTGCTCCTGCGGCAGCAATGCTTTGGCTGCTGTAGCGTGCGCAGTGCGCACACCTCATCTCTTGGTTACCACCGTGCTATCTGCTCCAGGCAGCGACAAAAAACCTTGGCACACGTGGGTAACGATGCGGCATCCGCCCCATGTGCTCTCCCACACCGGTGGCGACACAACCACCACTGCTTACAGGCCAGGCGACAGGCAATGGCCCCATTCAGCTCTGCGCGGCCACTCGTGTCTGTGGTCCAGGCCCAGCAAACTGACTTCAAAGTACTTCAAAGTACCACATGAGGTAGTATTTCCTAG